>MU739426.1:0-57582 GCA_026770625.1 Nicotiana glauca
TAAACTCCTTCAAAACATTCCTTAAAAATAGAGTTGAGTAGGTAGTGTTGCATTGGCCAGTCTGCCCTCTTCGTAAGCTTGACACAAACACCGACGGTCAATTTCCTCTTTTGCTATGCTGGCTTGACGATGCTGAACTACCCCACTTATTCATATACTCTTCATTGTTCTTTGGGGGCGATTCTCACCCCCAGAAAAGTACCAACCTTAAATATGTATAAATTATTTGGGGGACCTTTCCATACCATATATATACATTCCAAGCCAAAACTAACATAACACATGGCCATACAGTCCATTCATACAGTCCATTCACTAATAGTAGAATTCCTCATTTGGCAGTAAGTGAAAGTCACAACATCCGATAATCCACAATATTAGTTCTTCACAACTCAAATAAATCAACCAGACGTCAAGGTTCATTGAACCGCCATACGATTCATTAGGTGATCTCTTGCTACATTTGCATCTTCGTTAGAACCACAACTGGTCTGGCAAATACATTATCTTTCCACTGCCTCTACTTGCCATCCGAAGCATAGTAAAATCAACCCCCTTACTTTCGACCATTCCCACGTTTTGCAATACCTTATAGCAGTGGTCAAGCACAATCCCGTTGTTCTCAAAAGATGCACCACTGAAGATGGTAGCGAAGAGTTTGGTGAAACCTATCTGACCTCCGAAAAACTTCTGAAGGCGTAGTTGATCTAACACCGCCCTGTGCCGTTGTTCGGCTGAAGAAGAGGTACGTGACTTCGCCACTCGTAGGAAGACAAAAGTAGAAATTCAATTAGCTTTGAGAAACAGAACCGCACGACAAGAAATAACAAATGTGAAACTTTTCCTAACTCCATAGCCTCTGTGACATAAGTACAGACGTCTCCGTACCGATCCCTCAGACTCTACTAAGCTTGTTCGTGAGTTGTGAGACCCATGTAACCTAGAGCTCTGATACCAACTTGTCACGACCCGGATTTCCCACCATCGGGATCGTGATGGCGCCTACTCATGGTAGCTAGGCAAGCCAACTTACTTACCGTTTCCATTAGTAAAACCATTGTGTTGTCAATTTATAGCATCATTAATAATAACAATAATAACCGCGGAAGTCTAATTTTATAAGTCTGAAATAAATACGAAATGCTCAACAATATTCTCTACCCAAGATTTGGTGTCACATACTCACGAACCACTAAGAATAAACGACATATAAAGGTCTGAAAGAAATATAACAGATGTCTATCTCGAAACAATGAGGCAACAGTATAAATGAAAGACAAAAGGAGAGACGCCGGGCCTGCGGACGCCTGCAAGGCTACCTCAGTCTCGTGATAATAAAATCCTGCTTCCGAACTACTGCTGCTGCTGCTGCTCAAAACCTGGACCTGTGCAAAAATGCACAGAAGTGAAGTATTAGCACAACCGACCCCATGTGCTGGTAAGTGTCTAGCCTAGCCCCGGTGAAGTAGTGACGAGGCTAGACTGGACACCACATAACCTGTGCAGTTATAAATATACAGCGGAAATCGAATACCAAGTAATTAACAACGTGATAGGGGGAAACAGGCTATGGGGAAATACAATTAGCAGTAATCCAGAATAACAACCAAACAGCTTAAAGTCCACAATGAAACAAGAAGTCAATATTCAGACATAACCATAGATATCAACAACTGTTGCGGCGTGCAACTCATTCCATAATTACCATTGTTGCGGCGTGCAACCCGCTCCATAATTACCATTGTTGCGGCGTGCAACCCGCTCCATAATTACCATTGTTGCGGCGTGCAACCCGCTCCATAATACTACTGTTGCGGCGTGCAACCCAACCCACATTATTTATCATTTATCATTGTTGAGGCGTGCAACCCGATCCTTAGTGTCATTTGTTACGGCATGCAATCCGCTCCTCAATATCATTTAACAGTCTGAGTCCCCAAGTAACAGTCACAATGAAGGGACACACAGCAGACAAATACATAGCAAACATCCCGGCAAGGGAGTACAATTAACAGCTCAATCATCCCGGCAAGGGAGCACAATTAATAGTTCAATCATCCCGGCAAGGGAGCACAATTAACAGTTCAATCATCCCTGCAAGGGAGCACAATTAATAGTTCAATCGTCCCGGCAAGGGAGAATATATTAAATACTTACGTCCCGGCAAGGGAATAATCAACAACGTTTCCTTTTTTTCCTTACTTTACTTATCTTATAATTCAGTTTACTATTCTGAGCCAACGCTCCAAAGAATTTAATGATCATTTACTGTTTCCACGTTATTCACAGTATATAGACATCCTCCAATAAACATGGATTTCACAGCTAGCTCATGATAATCACATTATAGGGACTCACGGTCATGCTAGACACCAATGTATAGATACTCATCAACATGCCTATACATCGTACTCGATCACATAGCAATTAGCAACAAGACTCAACTCCTATTCCCTCAAGCTAGGGTTAGACCAAACACTTACCTCAAAGCCTTGAAATCCGCTTAATCCTCAACTATTGCTTTACCTCGCGGTTCCACCTCCAATTCGCTCGAATCTAATCACAGTTTGTTCAATTACTTTAATAAACACTATATGAATTGGTTTGAATGCATAAAAATGGTTTTCCCAAAGTTTTGCTAAAAATTTCCCAAAACGCCCCCGGGCCCACGTGGTCAAAACTCGAGGTTCGAACCAAAATCCGGTTACCCATTCCTCTACGAGTTCAAATATATAATTTGTTTTGAAATCGGACCTCAAATCGAGGTCCAACTCCCCAATTTTTAGAAAACCTAGGTTCTACCCAAAAATCCCAATTTCACCCATAAAAACCCTTGATTTCAAATGGAAAACATGTTTAATGATGTTAAAGATTGAAAGAATTGAGTAAAAATCAACTTACAAGTGATTTGGGATGAAGTTTGCTTTTGAAAAATCGCCTATGGGGTTTGGGTTTTGAAAGAATGGTGAAAAGTGATGAAATTTCGACTATGTATAAAAATTGTTGGGTTGCGGATATGGCAATTGCGAACATTGGTTCGCATTTGCGAACTTCTCAGGCTTGGGAATTGCAAGGTCATTTTTCGCATTTGCGAACTCAAACTGCTAGGGGACCCTTCGCATTTGCAAACTGGGTCTCGCATTTGCGAACCAGAGTCCATCGTATTTGCGATACCTGGTTTCGCATTTGCGAAGCTTGGTCTACCTGGGCTGGTTTCGCATTTGCGAACCAGCCTTCGCATTTCCGATAGCTGGGCCGTCGCATTTTCGATAGCTTGGTCTACGTACTTGCTCGCGCGATCAAATCGCCAAAATAACATCATTTACATAGAATCAAGCCTCAAAACTCATGATTTTCCTTTTAAACTTCATAAACTATCAAACATGGAACTTATAGTCCAAAACACGTCAAACGACGTCCGATTTCGACCAAACTTTATCAAAAGCGTTTAAACAATATATAAGACTTGTACCGGGCGTCGGAACCAAAATACGAGCCCGATACCATAGTCTTTTAATCAATTTTCCTTTCCATTTTCCTTAATAATTTCAGAAAAATAATTTAACAGGAAAATTCTTTTACTCGAGTTCTAGACCTCGGATTTCGACTCCGGGCACATGCCCGAGTCCCATATTTTTCTACGGACCTCCCGGGACCGTCCAATCTCGGGTCCGGGTCCGTTTACCAAAAATGTTGACCAAAGTCAACTATAATCATATTAATATCAAAATTCTTCAAATTTTTCATAGATTCCACATATTTCATCATAAAAGCTTTCCCGCTATGCGCCCGGACAGCGCACGCAAATTGAGGCAATAGAAAATGAGGTTTTCAAGGCCTCGGAGCATGGCACAGGTGAGGAAAACAGGTGAGGACCCTTTGGATCGTCACACATATTTTACTACAGACCCTACGGGACCATCAAATCATGGTTCTGGGTCCGTTTACAAAAAATGTTGACCAAAGTCAACTTTAATCAATTTTAAGAGCCAAATTCAATATGTTTTCTTAAATTTCATAAATAGGCTTTCCAGAAATGCACCCGGACTGTGCACACAAATCGATGAGAAAGAAAATGAGGTTTTCGAGGCCTCAAAACCTGGATTCAAGTTCTAAAGACAGCCTTATGGGTCATCACATTCCCCACCTCTAAAACAACCATTCGTTCTAAAATGGATATAGAAAAGTACCTAAGTCGGTGAAAAGATGGGGATATCGGCTCCGCATGTCGAATTCGGACTCCCAGGTAGCTGCCTTAACAGGCTGACCTCTCCACTGCGCACGAACTGAAGGGAAATTCTTCGATCTCAACTGACAAACTTGCCAGTCTAGAATAACTACCAGCTCCTCCTCATAGGTCAAGTCATTGTCCAAGTGGACAGTGCTGAAGTCTAACACGTGAGATAGATCACCGTGATACTTCTGAAGTATGGACACATAGAAACACTGGATGCACAGCTGATAAACTCGGTGGTGACGCAAGTTTGTAAGCCACCTCTCCCACTCAATCAAGGATCTTAAAAGTCCTGATGAACCTAGGGCTTAGCTTTCCCCTCTTCCCAAATCTCATCACGCCCTCTATTGGCAACACTTGCTTTTTGACCATGAATACCTTATGGTCGGCATAACTCTTTTACATGGACTGAGCTATACGAAACCTATCCTAAATGATCTTAACCTTATTTAAGGCATCATGTACCATATCTGTACCCAACAACCGAGCCTCTCCCGGCTCAAACTACCTAATTGGTGGTCGACATTGCCTACCATGTAATGCCTCATCGAGAGCCTTATGGATGATCGACTGATAATGTTGTTGTAGGCAAAGTCTGCCGTCTGAGGGTGAAATGTTGTGCTCAACTAAAATCGGGTACCCAACTCACGCTGAACTGCCCTCCAGAAATGCAAGGTAAACTGCGTACCTCAGTCAGAAATGATAGACATGGACACACCATGAAGATAAACAATATCCCGGATATAGATCTCAGCCAACCACTCCAAAGAATAAGACACGTCCACATGAAAGAAGTGCGCTGACTTTGTCAGCCTATCAACAATAACCCATACCACATCGAACTTCCTCAGAGTCCATGGCGAAGTCCATGGTGATACGCTCCCACTTCCACTCAGGGATCTCAATCTTCTGAAACAAACCACCAGGTCTCTGATTCTCGTACTTTACCTACTGACAATTCAAACACCAAGCTACATACACAACAATATCCCTCTTCATCCTTATCCACTAGTAATGCTACCAAAAATCCTGATACATTTTGGCAGCGCCCGGATGGATAGAATAACGGGAACTATGGGCCTCCTCTAGAATCAACTCACAAAGACCATCCACATTAGGCAACTCGACCCTGCATCCTCAGAACTCCGTCATCTCCAATTGTAACCTCCTTGGCATAATCGTGACACATTGTGTCCCTAAGGATAAGAAAACGAGGATCATCATACTGCCGATCCCTGATACACTCAAATAATAAAGACCGAGTAACTATACAAGCTAAAACATAGTTGAGCTCCGAGACATCCAACCTCACGAACTGATTGGCCAAAACCTGAACATCCAAAGCAAGCGGACTGTCACTAACTAGAATATATGCAAGGCTACCCATAGTAGCCTACTTACCACTCAAAGCATCGACCACTACATTGGCCTTCCCCGGATGGTATAAGATGGTGATATCATAGTCCTTCAATAGTTCCAACCACTTCCTCTGCCTCAAATTTAGATCCTTCTGCTTGACCAAATACTGTAGACTCTTGTGATCCGTGAACATCTCCCATGACATGCCATATAAATAATGCCTCCAAATCATTAGTACATGAACAAGGGCTGCTAGCTCCAAATCATGAACTGGATAATTTTTTCGTGAATCTTCAACTGCCGCGAAGCATATGCAATAACCTTGCCATTCTCTATCAACACCGCACCCAGTCTAATACGAGATGCATCATAATATACTATAAATGGCCCTAAACCTTAGGAAAAACCAACACTAGCGTCGTAGTCAAAGCTGTAGTGAGCTTCAGAAAGCTCGCCTCACACTTGTCCGACTACCTGAATGGCGCACCCTTCTGGTTCAACCTGGTCATCGGGGCTGCAATATATGAAAATCCATCCACAAATCAATGGTAATAACCGCCAAACCCAAGAAACTCTGGATCTCTATAGCTGATGTGGGTCTAGGCCAATCCTTGGCTACCTCAATCTTCTTAGGGTCCACCTAAATACCCTCTATTGATACAACATGACCCAAGAAAGCAACTAAACTCAACCAAAACTAACATTTTGAGAACTTAGCATATAACTGACTGTCACTTAGATTCTAAAGAACGAATCAAAGATATTGCTCATGCTATCCTCGATTGCGGGAGTACATCAAAATATCATCAATGAAGACAATCACGAAGAAATCCAGATACGGTCTGAAGACTCAGTTTATCAAATCCATGAATGTTGTTGGGGCATTTGCCAACCCAAATGACATTACTAGAAACTCGTAGTGCCTGTACGGAGTGCGAAAAGCTGTCTTAGGGAGATCGGATGCCATAATCCTCAACTGGTGATAGCTAGATCTAAAATCAATCTTCGAAAACATCTTGGCGCTGTTGATACCATATTTTTCCCATATATTTTATATGCAAAATACTTTCAAAATAATATATTCAGGCATATATGAGAATGTTCGAGTGTTTTATTATTTTTTCCAATTTTTAAAAGATTTTTAAAACAATTTATTACCCTATTTTAACAGTATAAAATCAATAATCATTCCCAAAAATTATCATTTCGTTGATTTAGTCATTGTATTCTCATATTTATACTCAAAATATAGCTAAGGTAAGTTTTATACATTTTTACAGATTTATTTGGTATTTTAAAAGTTAAATTGCATATAATTGCAATTTTAGCTTATTTTAGGAATAATAACATTTCTATAATTATAAAATCGGTTCCAACATTTTTTAATAAATATCTGTATATTATTTATTGGTCCAGTGCTTTTAATTTATTTTTAAAATCATTTTACTATTTTTTATAAATAAAAAGGGTAAAACTGGTTATTTAACATCTAGACTCAGTTTATTTCAATTACAGCCCTTTTTACATTTCAATTTTAACCCTTAAATTGACCCAATCTCAACCCCAACCGGACCGGCCCAATTTTTTAATCTGACCCAACCCGTAACCCAATTCAAACAACCCTACCTAGTTCCCCCCTACCCTTTTAGATCTAGGTCGTTGATCATACAGATCAATGCCCATGATTCCCCCTTACCATTTTAACCTCAAACGACCTACCCTAATTCCCCATTTCACCTAATCTACTACCTCTGAATACTCTCCCCATCTTAAACTCTCTCAAATGTTCTTGAAACCCTAATCACCTTCTACCATTTTCAACCTCTAACTCACCGGAATCCATGGCCTCTCAGGCCATGGATGATCTATGCTCATCTTATATTGCTCCTATGTGCCTGATACTTGAAGGTTCGAGGCCAGACCTCAAAGGTCTTCACTCAGACCTCCGCCGACTCAAGGTTTTCGGCCTGGTTCCGGCATATCCTAGCCTCTTGAGTATGATTCTGACATTATCAAACTTAGATCGGACCTTTTCCAAGCCTTTCTTATTCTACAGTTCATCAGAAAACCTAGTTGTTCGATGTTTTCTTCGATTCTCTTTAGATCTATTGTGTATCTATGCTACACTTGGGTTTTTTCAAATGATTTCCCTAATTTTTTCTTTTGAAAATCACTTTCAGAAACCCTTCTTCTTCCGATTTAGGGTTTTTTGGAAAGTATTTAAGCGTTTTATGACTTTTCTTCTCTATTATTCGTGTTGTTTCTCTTACTATGTTCCCTATATCGTGTTCTCACTTCCTTTCTACTGTATTTTATGTACTTTCTCTACTATGTACCTGTGTGTTCTTTTGTCGACCTTTATACTCCGTGCTTCAAGATTCTTCTACTGTATTTTCTATGCCATGTTCTTGCATGCCTTTTCACCATGATTCTGCTATCTTCTTCCTCTATGATTTGATGTGCTTCTCCCACTGTCCTTGCTATTTTTTACTATGTTTGAAGTTTTCTCCTAAAAAAACTTGATTAAGCATGTGTTACTTCTAATGTTTCCTCTACTATTAATGTTCTCTCATTATGCTTCGAATTAACTTCTTCACTTTGTTTGCTTGATCTTTCTATTTATTTGCATGTTTTCTTATGAGTTTCTGAAAAGAAATCCATTAGCATGTTGCCTCCTCATCTCTGTATTTGATTCGATTTGAAACCCTGGGATTTTGGGGTTTCCTTTGGCAATCTGGATTTTTGTGTTCAAGTTAGGGTTCAACTTTGGGACCCTGGACTCTCTGACTCATTGAGAGTCCGCAATTGAAATTTGTACCCCTTCTTGCTTATGATTCTGAATCTTTCAATGTTTGACTATATTTTCTAAGTAACGTGATGACTCTTTTGTTTGATTTGTCTGCTTTATATATGAGAAGTTCTTCTTTCAAAAGGGATTTCTGCCAACTACCCAGTTCCCAACTACTAATTGATTCTGAATTCCTTTAATAGTGTTTACTTGATTGTTACTGATTTCCTTTAAATTAAACCTTTCTTTACCCCTTTTCTGACTTGGTTCATTCGAGTAAAAGCCTGTAACTTTGATTTCATTGGTTGTTTGATTGTTTCCCTTTCCTTATTTCACACAAACAGTGTATCATTGGGTTGTTGCCGTAAATAAACCCCTATGTATTTACCCCTCTTGTACTGCTTTGAAAAGTGTTTGATTAACCTCTTTCCTTAGTTAGTTCTGCCCGTTTAAAATCAGAATCCCTTAATTAAAGGGAAATCTTGTGTAATTGATTTTCAAACTATTCTCTTACCTATTTCTGTTTGCTTTCTACACTATAAATACATGACTTTCTTTAACACAAAACACACAATTGAGCACACTAAAAAACCACAATTACAATTCTCTTCTGAACTTATACTTAGAGTATTCTTGCTTCTTGTCTGCACTTTGGCTTTTACAAGACAACTTCTTCTCTTTACTTGTCTCTTTGAAATTGGTATGTCCTAAATTAATTTTCAACATCACCCCAATGTGTTTATTTATAGTCCCTGTATCCCTGTCTGCTTTCTATTCCCTGTAAAGTTTAAACATCTGACTTGAAGTGCCTATATGCTACTATCTGCTTCTCCTCCTTATAAGCAATTGTTCCCTACCCCATTACCCCTATGTGTTTGTGAGTGGGGACTTAGGGAATGGTAACAAGAATTGTTGTCCATGACCTAAGTTTTGACCCCCTAACCTCTAAGTAGGCTGGATGGTATGCCAGTACGTCTCATTGCTGGGTGTCCTCTTTGCCTGCTCTTTCCTTATATCATATTTCTAGTATGAATCCCCATATCCCATTCCCATATGTATGTTGAGTTAAGGTATAGCCTGGCAGCATCTAAATCGTTGTCCAAGGCTGAACCTGACCTTCAACAAGTCCTAACTCCTCAATTCTAAAGCTGACAGGTTGGTCAGGGGTGTTCCAGCACCCCAATTGCTGGCATGACCATCAACCTGCCATGGCCTTCTCTAATTACCCTCTACTGCACTTACACTTACTCCTAGCCTCTAAGTTCTTCCCCCCTCCTATGAGCCTTGCCTTGGGACCTTGAGCTCCCTCTGAACTTGGACATTTGAGGGCTGGCCCTTCCACACTGCACTTTGATCCTATAATGATATTTGGGGTGTAAGCATTGCCTGGAGCTCTTGAAGCTCCTTGGAACTTTACATATCCCGAATAAGAGAAAGGCTTTGGAAATCTGATCTTTGGAAGTTGGTTTATTTCATGTATCAGACTAGGAGTCTAAACTAGGCTCTCCTTGGTTGGAATTTTAATTTCTGTTGTAAATTTACTTTTTCGGGATTCATTCAAGTTGTAATAATTCGTAATAACTGTGGGGTATATAGTAAAATTGGGGGAGGGTCTCTCATGTTATGAATATGGGGTAGATATCATGCTTTAAGTTTATTTCTGTAATCATAACATCTTCGCTTATATATCCGCATATAGATATCATGTCTATAAGTTGATTTATTACTGCATATAGAAATCTTGCCCATAAGTTTATTCATTATTGCATATAGAAATCATGCCTATAAGTTGATTCATTACTGCATATAGAAATACTGCTCAAAAGTTTATTCATCTACATGTAGATATCTTGCCTATAAGCTATTCATTTGCATTAGGAATCATGTCTCTAAGTTTCTGAACTTTTGCATATACACACTAGGCAAACCGACTATAGGTTAAAAAAAATAACAAATGCACTCTAGGTACCATGCCTATAGGATTCCTGCACTTTTACAAATGTTTTTTTTAAATCAATCACGCTTAGAAAGTATGCCTAGAGGAATAACTAACTAAATCTGATTCGTATGCAAGCCTAAAATAATAATAAATGTCGTTTAATACTTATAGAATTTGTTTGCTTCTCAAATCAGTAACCCTTCTTTAAAAATCAATATGCCTTCTGCAAATGTTAAATACCATGATTGCAGGTCTCATCTAGACAAACCTATAGGTAATTAATTAACTATACTAGTCATTAATAATTACAACCAGCAGGCAGGTCTAATTCGGACTTCTTATCTGAAAATATGTGCTAAATTTGCCACCCTTCCTACACTAAGTTTATTTAATTCAGACCAAACCAGTACCTGTAAGTCATGCTAATTGATTTGTTGATTTGAATGAGGAGCCTTACCTGATCCCTAACTTTTTTTTCCCCTTTAAGTGCTACTTGTTATTGTTTGTCGCCTAGATTTTTATCCTTTCCTAAACTTATGAAAAGCCCCAATTTCCTTCCCTTTAGGATTAGTAGTCCCAAATACCTCCGGGACTGATAAGATTGGGACGGATAATAGCATGCAACAAGCAACGATACTATTCCACGCTTTAATACCTTAACGGGATGGGAACGGGTAGATATGGATATGATGACCGGTGCACTAATATCACGAGTGACCCCTCTTCTGAGGAGTGATTGCTGGATATTGCATTGATGTGATCCATATGAATCATAAACCTAGGACTCCCTTCCCCTTATTTGTTTTTATTTATTGTTTCATAATTGTTTAAATCCTTTTCTTTATAAATTTCCGCCTTCTTTAAAAGTTTCAACTTATTTGCAATATTGTCCCTTTACTTGAGACCTTGATTGCTTACTTGGTTATATGAAGTCACAATTATAACATGGTCGGGAACCACACTAGTGGATCTTGAGGGGTGCCTAACACCTTCCCCTCGAGATAATTTCTAGCCCTTACCCAAACTCTGGTTCTTCAACTCAAACCCTTCTTAGTGTCCTAATGCACTTAATCATTAGGTGGCGACTCTTCAATCCAAAAACCCAAATTCCCAATGGGAATAGAGTTGTCCGTCCAAATGTCACAAACCCGATTTTGCCTTTAAGGAAAAAAGAGGTCATCGATAGGCACCTTGAAGCTAATCAAACAAATCATCAATCCTCGACAATGGACCTCCTTATTTAGCTACCGATAATCTATACACATCCTCATCGACCCATCAAACAAGTCTTGAAATTGTTCTTTCAACTCCTTCAACTCTGGTGAGGCCATACAATATAGCGGAATAGAAATGGGTTGAATGCCCAGAGCCAAATCACTGCAAAAGTCGATATCCCTGTTGGGTGGCATCCCCGACAAATCTGTAGGAAATAACTCTGGAAACTCCCAAACAACTGGCATGAAATCGATAGAAGGAACCTCATCACTAGAACTACGGACATAATCCAAATAAGACAAACAATCCTTTTCAATCATACGTCGAGCCTTCATATAAGAAACAACCCTACTGAAAAAATGACCATGAGTCCCTCTCTACTCCAATCGAGGCAACCCTAGCAAAGTTAAGGTCACGGTCTTGGCTTGATAGTCCAATATATTATGATAAGGTGATAACCAATCCATCCCTAGAATAACATCGAAGTCAACCATATCGAGAAGCAGGAGGTCTACACGGTTCTCAAGACCCCCAATAATAACCACACACGAGCGATAGACATGATCCACAACCGATCCTATATATTGGTAAGTGTCGAGCCTAACCTCGGCGAAGTAATGACAAGTCTAGGGCACAATAACCATATAAACCTATGTTGTTAAATCATATACGGATAGACCAATAATAACAGAAAAGTAACAGATAAAGATGGGAGGGGAACATGCTGCGTGGAATATCAAGTTTTGACAGTAATTCAACAGGGAAGCATAATAAACACAATATTTGTATCAACAGGAATAATGAAATAGTAACACGTGCACGGCATCACCCTTCATGCTTTTACTCTCGTCCTCACCATAGGAAATAACAAAAATGGCACGGCATCACCCTTCGTGCATTAACTCTCATAATCATGACACGACATCACCCTTCGTGCAATAACTCTCAATTATGGCACGGCATCGCCCTTCGTGCATTAACACCCACAATATCAGCACGGCATCACCCTTCGTGCATTAATGCTCGCTAATAATATCATGCACGGAAATCCTTCGTGCTTTACACGCATCCTTACCCAAACAGTAGAAATAATACATCCCAGCAAGGGAGTCAACAATAACAAATTTCATTTCAATAATTGACTCCACAAAGTAACTCTCTACTTGAGTCAATACTCAACAATGATCAAATACCCAACAATATCATAAAACTTGCTCAACATAGAGAAACATCATTATAAGCATGAACAGTACGTGATAAGAGACATAACGGTCACAATATAAGACTCACTTGCATGCTCAACATCAACATATAGATACTCGTCACCATGCCTATACGTCGAATTCAATACTAACACATAGAAAATAAGACAACAACACCTATTCCCTCAAGCTAAGGTTAGACCAAATACTTGCCTCAATTCCACGGCCAAACTCAAGCCTCTAATACTGCTTTTACTTTGATTTCCACTTCGAAATTGCCCGAATCTACGCTTAATTAGCTAATTAACATCAATTAATGCTAAATAAACCATATCTAATGCATGAGTATAGATTTCCCAATGTTTCCCCAAAAAAGTCAAAATCCAACCCGGGACCCGCTTGGCCAAAACCCGAAGTTTGAACCAAAACCCGATTACCCACGAACCCAAATATGTATTGGTTTTGAAATCCGACCTCAATTTAAGGTCTAAATCGCTAAAATTTGAAAATCCTAATTTCTATCGAAGAACACCAAATTTCCCATGAAAAGCTCTAGATTTTGAGATGAAATCATGTAAAAAGATGAAATATATTGAAGAAAAAGAGTTAAGATTCATTTCCTATGACTTAGGGAAGAACTTGCTCTTGGAAAATCGCCCTTTGGAGTTTAGGTTTTGAAATTTTGAAGAATGAAGTGCAAATCCCGTCCAAATGATATTTTGATCAGTTATAGATGTCGCATTTACAACAGGACCTTCGCAATTGTGAGACAGGCTTCGTAAATGCGAACCTGCAGCAATGTTTGCTTCTGCTGCAATTACGAGAAATATGTCGCAATTGCAAAGGTTGACTTCTATGTTGACTTCACAAATGTGAAGGAACCGTTCGCAATAGCGAACTAAGCTGGCTAGGGATTCTTCGCAATTATGATAGAGCCCCTCGCAATTGCCAAGCCTGTCAGGCTCGCAATTGCGAAGCCTGAGCTCACAATTACGAGATCAGAGCCTGCAATAAAATACCAAATGCAGCAGAAATTTTTCTAAGTCCAAACTCACCCCGTGGCCTAACCGAAACTCACCCGAGCCCTCGGGGCTCCAACCCAAACATGCACACAAGTCTAAAAATATCTTACGGACTTGCTCATGCGATCAAATCGCCATAATAACATCTCAAACAACAAATTTAACACCAAAACTAATGAAATTCATAAGATAGTTCAATGTTTCTATTTTCTCAACCAAGGGTCCGATTTATAACAAATCTCTTCCGTCTTTCACCAAATTTCACATATACGACTGAAATATTATATTAAATAAGTACCAGGCTCTGGAACGAAAAATACGGGCCCGATACCAACGAGATCACACACTATTCCATTTTCAAAAAATCCTTATATTTTCCAGCAAACAATTTTCTTAAAAAATTCATTTCTCGGGCTAGGAACCTCGGAATTCAATTTAGGGCATACGTCCAAGTCCCATATTTTACTACGGACCCTACGAGACCGTCAAATCATGGGTCCAGGTCCGTTTACCAAAAGTGTTGACCGAAGTCAATTTTAATCAATTTTAAAGGTCAAATTTAATATGTTTCTTAAATTTCACATATAGACTTTTTAGAAATGCGCCCGTACTGCGCACGCAAATTTAGGAGAAAGAAAATAAGGTTTTCGAGGCCTCGAAACCTAGATTCAAGTTCTGAAACAAAAGGTGTACCATTTGGGTCATCACAGAAGTACTCCGATGTCTGTTTACCCCAATAGAGCAAACGAAATGTTTGAAAGAATTATGGACCAAGAGCTCAGGCCAGTCAGAGATCTGTATCATCCATACAGCTCGGACAGAAGGAGAAACGGGCTTGGTCACCACCCAACCAGGAATGACAAGAGAAGTGACCATGGACCTAGCAACCGGCGTGTGATGAATAAAAATTGTTTTAACTGATCACTTGGGGGCAGGAAATCCCCAAAATTATCGAAATATAACTTCAACGTGGACGCTGCAAGTATAGTATCGGCCATTGGCCGCATCCAGGAGACCAAATAACCTAGGCCACTTCAATTCGATCCTGCATAGAGGCATCACAGCTTGGTGTGTAAATACCATGGTACGCATGGTCATAGAACTGAATATTGTCGACATCTGAGGGAGAAAGTGACTTGACTATTCAATAACGGGCACCTTTGGAAATTCCTAAGTGAGCGAGCCAAAAATCATTTCAAAAACATGGATGCCAATAAACAAATGAGCAAGAGGAGCCATAATTACCCCGTTAGGATTGTAACAAATTTTTAAATGCACCTGTTAACTTTGTGTGGGTCCTATGACCCCTTTATATTTGTTAAACATGTAATAAATTATATCTTTTGTTACTAAGCACAATATCAACTAACATAGTGTGTGGCATGCACCAACTATATTTTGACACGTATTTTTCTTTTCTTAAAACTAAATAATTTTCTTTTTATTGTTATTACTTTTGTTTACTGTTTTTTTTATTTTTTTGCACTTTATTATTCTCCCCACCCCTCGTTCTCCAGTTAATCCCTTTCCCCAACTAATTCTTTCTGTTTCTTCTTATTTTCTCTTTTCCAGTTCTCTCATTTCTTTCTTTCTTCTTTTTCTTTTTTCACTTTCAATTTTCTCTCGTGTTGTTTCTTCATCTTATTTTTCTTTCAATTGCTCACCCTTCCTTTATACCAAAAATATATTTTTTATATTGTTTATATTTTTTTTAATTAGAAAGAGCGGGATATTACTTATTCAGTGGAGATGGAAAACAAATAAAGGGATCAGGGGCTTTATGATCAGAGAAAGAGAAGGGGCGTGATTGGTGTGTCACTGGGTCGGTAGGGGAACCTGTAGGAAGGGGGGGACGACCTGCCGAATTCACATCAGAAATCACCAACATGAAGACAAATAAAATCTTGAATTGCTTATAGAAACAAAACGAACTACTTCTATTCTCGAGTTTTGAGAGTTGTTATATAGTGTCATTTTTCCTTTATTTTTCTCCTTTCTTCTATGAATACAAACTGGCGGAATACCAAAAAAACCCTAAACTTGGCATGAATTATTAGTTGTACCCTTCAATAATTTGATACTTAATTACCCCCTTGAACTTGGTTATTTGATAATCATTACCCTCTTGAATATTGTTGGGATAAAATCTCTTTTATTTTTATTAATTTCTTCTATAAATACAATGTCTATTTATTCTAAATGTTATTTCTTTTTTATCGAGTCAAATTTGTGAAAATTTGACTACAAATTCATATTTTAGCCAAATAAAAATTTATAACTAAAATAATAGAGTACCAATTGTGTATTTCTCGTTATTTTATTAGATACTATAGCTATTTATTTTAATTTTATATTTCTATTTTCGAGTCAAATCAATAAAAGAACTTGGCTATAGCTCCACTGTATTTTACTCCCTCCGGTCCACAATAAGTGACCAATCTACTTTTGGCACGCCCATTAAAAAATTACTAAATTCTATATAAAAATATCTAGTATGACTAAACTACCCTTAATTAAATATTTAATATGAGGAGTAAGAATTTTTTTTAGGAATTTGTACATAAGGGTAATTTTGTTTAAATAAATTGAATTCTTTCTTGATTATAAAAATAGACACTTATTTTGGACAAAAATAAAAAATCAAATTTGTCACTTATTGTGGACCGGATGGAGTATTAAATAACAAAAAATATAGCCAAAATAATGATCTTGCAATTATATACTTCTTTTTATTTCTTTGTTATATTCTATAGCTATTTTATATTAGTTGTGTACTTCTCTTTGTTATATGCTATAGCTATTTTTAGGGATTATCTACTCTTCATAAAATTTGATAAAAGCATGTGCGCGGACAGCAATGTCATCCCGGGTGAGAACTTCAGGACCCAGCATAAGCTCATGATCATGGATTTGGAGATTATCAGGAAGCGAAGAAAGAGGGTTGTGTTTGGTTTACCTACGATCAAGTGGGGAACTTTAGCTAAAGACACATCCTAGGATTTGGGGATAGGTTGTTAATTATGGGGACATGAAGGAGTAGTAGGCGCAATTGGTATGTGGAACGCAACTCTGAATTGCATTAGGGAGGTTGCTAGAGAGGTATTGGAGGTCTCGAAGGGCTCCTCTGGTGGCCGCCATAAGGGACTGGTGGTGGAGCACTGAGGTCCAAGGTAAAGGGTAATATAAGAAAGCGACATATTTGAAGTTTTTAGAACATGGATAAGGAAGAGAAGATGACGAATAGGGAGCGGTATAAGATGGCTAAAAAAGAAGCAAAGTTAACGGTTAAAACGGCTAAGCCTGCCATATTTGAACAATTGTATGAAGAACTTAGAGGCAAAGGAGGAGACAAGAAGCTGTATAAGCTAGCCAAGATGTGAGAAAAAAAGGCATGTGACCTGGACCAAGTGAAGTGCATCAAGGACGAGGAAGGCAGAGTTATATTGGATGAGGCAGTTATTTGACAGAGATGGCCAGACTTACTTTCATAAACTCTTAAATGAAGAGAGGGATATGAACATTGTGTTGGGTGACTTAGAACACTTAGAGAGTCATCAGGACTTTTGGTATTATGGTCATTTAAAAGTTGAGGAGGTAAAGGGGTCTATGCACAAGATGGGCATGGGGAGAGCGGTCGGGCCTGATAAAATCCTGATGGAATTTTAGAAGAAGATGGGCAGGGTAGGCTTGGAGTGGCTCACTGGGTTATTTAATGTCATTTTAGGATAAAGAAGATGTATGAAGAATGGATATGGAGTACAATAATCCATTGTATAAGAACAAGGGTGATATTCAAAATTATAACAACTATCGGGGTATCAAGTTACTAAGACATATTATGAAAGTCTAAGAAAGGGTGATGGATCTGAGGGTGAGGAGAATTGTGTCTATTTTAAGAACCAATTTGAATTTATGTCGGGATGTTCGATTATAAAAGCTATTCACCTTGTTAGGAGGTTGATAGAGAACTATAGCGAGAGGAAGGGGGATTTACATTGGTGTTTATCGACTTAGAGAAGCCTTACAATAAAGTGTCGAGGGAGATGTTTGGAGTCTAGAAGAATTAGTGTTACATACATTAGGGCTATTAAGGCAGGTATGATGGAGTTAAGACTCTAGTGAGGACAGTGGGAGGGGTTCGGGACTCTTTCCGATTGTGATGGGATTGCACCAGGGGTCAGCCCTCAGACCTATTTCTATTTGCTCTGGTTATCGACACACTACTGCGCCATATTCAAAGGGAGATATCATGGTGCATCTGCATTGTACTGATTGACGAGATATGAGGTGGTGTTAAAAAGAGATTAGAGGTTTGGACGCAGACCCTGGAGTCTAAAGGTTTTAAATTGAGTATGACGAAGGCAGAGTGGTTGGAGTGCAAGTCTAATGGTATGACTATGGTAGTGAACGAAGACGTTAGGCTTGATTCATTAGTCATCCCTAGAAGAGAGAGTTTCATGTAACTTAGGTTAGTTATACAAGGGAATGTGGAGATCGAAGAGGATGTCACACATCGTATTGGGGAGTGGCGGATAAAATGGTGGCTCACTTTTGGTATTTTTTATGATATGAATGTGCCATCAAAACATAAAGGTAAGTTTTATAAAGCGGCGGTAAGACATACTATATAGTATAGGGAAGAGTGTTGGCCAGTCAAGAAATTTCATGTCCAGAAGATGAAGGTGACTAAAATAAGAATATTGAAATAGAAGTGCATGAATATCAGGTTAGTTAGGATAAGAAATGAAGTTTTCAGGACAAGGTGGGTGTGGTCCCTATGGGGGACAAGATATAGCAGGCGAGACTTAGATGGTTCAAACATGTGAAGAGGAGAGGCATAGATGCACCAATGAGAATGTGTGAGAGGTTGGCCTTGGAGAGCCTAAGGAGAGGTTAAGGCAGGCCGAACAAGTATTTAGGAGATGTGATTAAGTAAGATATGACGATGCTCCAGTTTACTGAGGACATGACAATGGATAGGAAGGTGTGGAGGTTGAGAATAAAGGTAAAGGGTTAGGTAGCCAAGTTTCCTTATTTGTAACAGTAGCTTTAGTACATGACTTAGTATTAGTCATATGTTTTCATACTTGTAGACTTCTATTATTATTGTTGTTGCTTTCGTTTTGGCTTTCTAGTTGCGTTATCTAGTATTAGTTTTATATTTTTGCTCGATTTTTCAATTTGTCTTCTTGTTATTGGCCCTTCCTTTTATCTTTCCTAAGCTGAGGGTCTACCAAAAATATTCTCTCTGCCTTCTTAAAGGTAGGAGTAAGGTCTGCATACACATTACCATCCCCAAACATCACATGTTGGATTACACTGATTTTTTTTGTTGTTGTTGTTGTCGTTGTATATCTTTTTGGTCAAAATTTGTAAAAGAAATCTTAGAGATTCATAATTGGGCTAAATAAATTTAATTTATCCCAAATAATAAAGTTCAAACTATGTACTTTTTATATCATCTTTTACATGTATGACTATTTGTTTTAACGGTGAAACTCTTCATTTCAAGATAAATTTTAAATGAATTTAACTAAAGCTTCATTAGTTTTATCCAAATAAGTTTTTTCCCCTAAATTATGGAGTTCTAGCCAAGCTATATTAAAAATATTATTTGAAAAAGATGATCTAAAAAATTAATATATTTAAAAAATAAAATTGTATTTTATATTAAAATATTATATTGATAGAAAAATTTATGTGGAGTGTGTGCATGCCACTTTCCTGAGATGATGTTATTTAATGGTGTAGCGACTATTGAATACCAAGTTCAGAGGTTACTAACTAAAATTATAAAAAGTTTAAGGGTGTAACCCATAATCCATATTAAATTTAGGAGGATTTCAATTTTAGCATATGAAGCTACAAGTTATTTGGACTTCGAATTTTATTGATACTCTAAATATAATATTTTATTAAAAGTACTAATTAAACCCTCTTATAATTTAGTTTTTGCATTATTAGATCAATTGTTATGTAAAAAAGAAAAATAATCTTTCATGATCCAATTCTAGTATAGGCCGTGATGACGCCCAGCACCATTGCTAGGCAAGCCAATAGTGAACAGTCTTGTATTTTTTCCCTTTTAATAGGTTTTTCAAGTAAATAACTTGTCTTAATTTAAAAGATTAAATAAATAACATCTTAAAATAATTAAACGAAAGCAGTTGAGTGCAATCACAGCCATAGAAGTAAATCCAAAACCACAAGTCTATTAGTGTGTGCCAAGACTTGGTGTCATAAGTGTATAGGCTACTAGTAGAATATACAAAACATTTCTACTCTATTGTCTGAAATGGAATAGACAGAACAATAAACAAAAGATGACTCCGACTGCTACAGATGGAAAACCTAGGTTTTTGAAGAAAGTTGTTACTCATAAACTCACGAACTCAAATATATGATTTTTACTATATTCCACAACCAATGTCGTGATTAAATTTCACTTTTATCAAAAACCTAGGTTTTTCATATAAACCACAATTTCAATAAATTTACATGTTAAAATATACCCATAATCTATGTATTAAACTCACATTAGATTGAAATTACTTACCCTCAATAGCTAGGTTGAAATCCCACCTTTTGAAGCTCCAAAATCGCCCAAGTATGTGAAAAATGAGAGAAAAGGGTCCAAGTATCGTATCTAAAATAAGGTTCTGCCCAACTGTAATGACCTTCTTCGCGAATGCGGAAGAAGCCTCGCGTTCGCGAAGGCTTAAGCTGCCTGAGCATCGCGAACACGATAGCTCTTATGCGAATGCGAAGAGTAAAGTATAAAGGCCCTTCCCGGTCACATTTTCCCTATGCGAATACGAGTAAGGCTTTGCGAACGCTTAGGCCGCTCACAAGTCTTCCCGAATGCGCGAGCCTAATCGCGAACGCGAAGGGTAATTTCCCTATGCCCCAAATTCTTCTTTGCGAACGCCATGGCCCTCCTACGTTCATGAAGAAGGAAACCGAAACAGGAAAATCTGGTTTCTCAAATTTAGCTCCGGGCGGTCTGAAATACACCGGAGCCCCTCGGGACCCTGTCCAAATACCCAACAAGTCTGTATTCATAATACGGTCCTACTTGGATTCTCGAAATGCATGAAACAACAACAAAATCAAGAATCACATCCCAAAATCAAATTGAATCAAAATTTGAACTTCAAGTTTCCATAGCCCCGAACGTGCCAAATCATACTTAGACTACTCGGAATGACAAAAAAATTTGTGTGCAAGTCTTAAATGACATTACACAACTATTCCCTTTCTCAGAATTCCATTCAGACCTTGATATCACCAAAACCTACTCCAAACCAAAATTAAAGAACTTCAAAACCTTCAACGAATTAATTTTTACTATTAGGCGCCAAAACGCTCACGTGTCATCCAAAACCGCAATCTGAACACACACCCAAGTCCGAAATCATCATACGAACCTATTGGAATCGTTAAATTCTGATTTCGAGGTCGTTTTCTCAAAATATTGACCGAAGTCAAACTTAGCCTTTATAGCCTATCTTAAGGAACCAAGTATTTCGATTTCAACCCGAACCCTTCCAAATCCCAAACTAATCATCCCCGCAAGTTATAAAATAGTATAAGCACATATGGGAAGTCTTATTTAGGGAAATGGGGTTCTAAAAAGTAAAATGCCGGTCGGGTCGTTACATTCGGCACCTCTTAAACAAACGTTCATCCTTGAACAGGTTTAGAATCATACTCGGAGTGCTTAATAAGTCTTGATATCTGCTCTGCATGTCCTCCTCGGACTCCCAGGTTGCCTCCTCGACTAGTTAGCCCCACCACTGAACGTTTACCGTGGAAATCCTCTTGGATCTGAATTGGTGAACCTGCTTATCAACAATGGCAACTAGATCCTCCCCATAACATGGTCTCTAATCTAGCTGAATCGTACTGAAGTCTAGAACATGTCAAAAGTTGGCATGATACCTCCGGAGCATAGACACGTAAAAAACCAAATGACCTCTAGATAGACTGGGATGTAAGGCAAGCTCATAAGCAACCTCCCTAACTCGTCTCAACACCTCAAATGGGATTATAAACCTTCGGATCAACTTGCCCTTCTTCTCGAATCTCATAATCCCCTTCATCGACGAGACTTTCAAGAGAACCTTCTCGCCCACCATAAATGATAAATCACGTGCCTTCTGATCAGCGTAACTCTTCTGTCTGGACTATATAGTACGAAGTCACTCTTGAATCAACTCTACCTTTTCCAAGGCTCCTTCACCAAATCAGTACCATATAACTTAGCCTCGTCGGGCTCAAACCAGTTGATGGGAGAACGACATTGCCGACCATATAAAGCCTCAAATGGAGCCATCTCGATGCTAGAGTGAAAATTGTTGTTGTTAGCAAACTTGACCAAAGTTAAGAATCAATCCCACTACCCTCCAAAGTCAATCACACATGCTATGAGCGGTGTTGATCTCTACTCGGTCCCCCATCTCACTCTTTACGGCTCTCTAAAAATGCGAATTAAACTGAGAAACTCTACCTGATATGATGGAAACAAGAATACCATGCAACCGAACTATCTCCTGAATATAATTCTAGGCCAATCTCTATGAAGTATACATATTCAAAACTGGAATGAAGTGTCCGACTTGGTCAACCTGTCAACAATAACCCAACCTACATCAAACTTCCACAAGGTCTATGGCAACCCAACTACAAAGTCCATAGTAATGTGCTCCCATTTCTACTTTGGTATAGTCATCTGCTGGAGTAGGCCACCTGGCCTCTGGTGCTCATACTTAACATGCTGGCAATTTAGGAACCTAGATACATACTCCAATATGTCTTTCTTCATCCGCCGCCACCAATAATGGTGTCTCGGGTCACAATACATCTTCGTAGCACCTGGATGAATTGAATACCGAGAATTGTGTGCCTCCTCTAGAACCCTCTCCCTCAAGCCATCGACATTAGGAACACATAGACGACTCTGGAGTCACATAACACCATTATTGCCGATAGTAACCTCCTTGGCACCACCTTGTAGTACCGTCTCCCTGAGAACCATCAAATGCAGATCATCACATTGTTGATCCTTGATTTACTCTAATAGTGAAGATTGGGCAACGACGCATGCAAGAACTCGGCTGGGCTCTGAAATATGCAACCTCACAAGTCCGTTAGCCAAGGACTGAATGTCCAAAGCTAATGGCCTTTCCTCTACTGAAATGAATGCCAAGCTACCTATACTTTCTGTCTTACTGCTCAAGTCATCCACGACTACATTCGCCTTGCCCGGATGATAACGAATAGAGATGTCATAATCCTTCAGTAACTCAAGCAATCTACGTTGCCTCAAATTGAGATCCCTCGCTTGAACAAATACTGCAAGCTGTGATGATCGGTGTAAACCTCACAATACACCCTATAAAAATAATGCCTCTAGATCTTAAAAGCATTACTCGTGCACATGTTAATTCTTCACATAGATCTTTAGCTGACATGAAGCATATGAAATAACTCGCCCCTCCTGCATCAATACACATCACAAACTGATGCATGAAAAGTCGCAGTACAAAGTATACATCCTCGAACCAGAAGGAAACACTAGAACTAGTGTTTTAGTCAAAGCAGTCTTGAGCTTCTGAAAGCTCGTCTCGCTATCATTAGACCAACGGAATGGGGCATCCTTTTGGGTCAATCTTGTCAAAGGTGCTGTAATGGATGAGAAGCCCTGCACAAACCAGCAATAATAACATGCTAACCCCAAGAAGCTCCTGATCTCAATCACTGAAGTTGGACGAGGCCAACTCTAAACTGCCTCAATCTTCTTGGGACTCACCTAAATAGCCTGTCCTGATGCAACATGCCCCAAGAATGCTACAGAATCTATCCAAAACTCACACTTGAAGAACTTAGCATATATTTTCTATTCCCGCAAGGTCTAAAGCACCACTGTCAAATGTTGCTCGTGCTCCTCCGTGCTTAATGAGTGGTGATTTTACCATTCAATTTTGTCTCTTTTTCTTAGATTTTATTTCCTTTAACTAAAATATGAGGTTGTTTATGGTATGTATTGTTAGATTTTTAGGTAAATGATGCTACGAAGTGATTTGACTTTAATTGAAGTGGAATTGAGCAAAAGATGGTGAAAACAATGCAAAAGTCTCCAGTGAATTCCGCATCTATGAAATAGTGGTTGCAGAAGCGACCTTGCATCTGAGGAAGGAAGCGTGCATCTGCGGAGCTGGACAATTTCTCAAGAATTGCATCAACGGTTTGATTTTTGCTTCTGCGATGGCGCATCTACGCCTGGTGAACCGCATCTGTGGTGGCTGCATTTATTTGGAATTTCGCTTTTGCGATGAGTACTCTGCATCTGCGAAGACTCACCTGCGGTAATTCTTCCGCAGGTGAGGAAGTCGGGCATCAGACCTGGGCAAATTTGACATTTCACAAGTTCTCAACCCCAAACCATTTTTATACACGTCCAAAAAGATCTTTGGCAAAAATCTTTGGTTTATTTTCAGTTCTTAGGGCTAGAGAGAACAAGTTTTGGAAGCTAGGTCTTTGCACATACACTTTGGTCTAGAAGTTTTGTTGTACTTATGTATTGAATGATTTTTATATTGAATGATTTTTATCCTTTTATGAAGTAAGTTATTGTCTCTTTAATTATTTTTGTTCTTTAATGTTTCCAATTGGATTAGTTAACCCTATGACTCGTCTATTAACTCCTAATTAATTTTGGAAAAGATAATTTGGGGTTAATAAAGATTAATTAATAAGAACTTGAGGCGTTAACCTCATTTTATAGATTCTACCTAGGGATAGGATAGAACTACTTGTAGCCATATCTGGGAGTGCTTAATCTCTTAATTGATTAAGAATTATAATCCGTGGCTAATTAACATAAAATCGCTCATATTTGTAAAATCATGAAATACATTGAATTGTTACTTAAGTGTAATTCCCGACGCATTCATACTTGTAGCCATTGATCATTTTACTTGCTTTCTAGGTTAATTTATATTTCCGCATTTAGTTATAAACATTTTCAAACAAAAATTCTTAGTGTCTGGCATTGCACGACAAGTGATAATTTTCTTACATTCCTAATCGCCTACATATTGTTCTCTGTGGGATTCGACCCTGATTCATAGTTGGGTAAATTATATTGCATGGGACCATGTCTATTTACTTTTTAGTAGTGGATTTGTACGTTATCAAAATTGGCGCCGTTGCCAGGGAACAATTTGGCATAATTTAGGTTGTTCGAGAAATAAGCGTAACTGCTTTGGTCCAAATTTGTGAATATTAGTATAATTAATTTTCTTACATTGGTCTATTTTTCTTATTTGTTTCTTGTTTATTTTCTTAGTTTTTAAAAATGGCACCATTTAATGAAAATTGGTCGGATGGTAGTTGTTCATACTTTGATGACACTTGTCCTTATTGTGAAGGACCACGCTCATGGCAAAATTGTTTAAATTCTCCCGAGGGTGAATTGTGTGCACAATCTCAATCCCATGAGTGGAGTATTTGTGATAAGTATGGTTGCCAAAATGGTCATTGGGATGATTGTGATTATTTGTCCTTCCCTTCCCCAAGCCCCCTCTATGATGATTCTACTTGTTTTGATTAAAATGATAGGGCTATGGAGATGGAAGCATTTGAGCATGGTCAAAATGGAGAGTTCAAGCTCATGTTGGAGTGTTTAATTAAAGAAGGAAACAAGGAGCAAAATGCCTTGGAGGAGCTTCTGGAGAATAGTCTTCGAAATGACTTGGCACTTGAAAGGTTACACTCACAAATGGATGAAATGATTGAAGCCTTAAACGTTCAAAAAGCCTCAGAAGTGAATGATAGCCAAGAACCTTCCTTGGATATTGAAGTTGAAAATCCTTCCTTGGCACTTGATCAAAACCAAGAAGAACTCTCAAATGATCAAAATGAGAAGATGATGCTCATGTTGGAGACCATTCTTGAAAATGAAGAGAAGCACAACTTTGCACTCGAGGACTTGAAACAAGGCTTGGCTTACAATGATGAACATATCCACTTCTCGGAAGATCAAATGAAAATATTGGTTGAGGCTCACTACGCCTACCAACTTGAGAGTGTGCAAGGAAGCCAAGAAGAGTCCAATTCCGGGGAAGAAAGTGAGCTTTGCTTTGAGGATTCAAGAATTGAACATCCGCCAACCGACTCCATGAGTGTTAATGATGCTGAGAAAAATATAGAATTAGAGTCAATCGGTGTAAATTAAAATTTGGTTGAGATTGACTCTAACCCGGGGGAAAAAGAGGATGTCAATATCCGGGAAAAATTGCAAGTTGGAGGTTTGAAGTCGCATTCCAAGCATTTTTCAACATTGGACTTATATGGTGATATGGGAATTGAACTACACGAGTCAATGAGGGATTGCAAGTAGGAAAGGCACCAACCATACATCTTAGAATTTAAGGGAACAAGAAGGCAAAATGACATTCCTCACATGAGAGCCAAGAAGTATAAAATGAAGAATTTAAGGCTTGGCTTGATCATCAACTTACCACCCCCCATCACTCATGGTCACAAGCTTAATTCCAAGCTAGTTGCCCAGTTCATATCGTCCAAGTGGCGAGAAAAGTTGTAAAGTTGATTTACGTCATGCCACGACATTAAATGCGGCGCTTGGTGGGAGGAAACTCATCGTTTTTCAAAATTTTCGGTCATTTTTGAAATTTTCTTTTTGTAGAATAGCTTAGTATATTATTTTTGACTAATCTGCCAAGTTTTAGATTTTTTGGAGTTGAGTTGAGCAGGTCGGAGTGGTTCGGAGGGCCAAAACTAGTAGCTGCAGAATCTGTGTATCAATCTTCTGGTGTAACCACATCTGCGGATTTTTTACCACAGATATGGTCTCGCAGAAGCAAGTACATGATCGCAGAAGCGCAAATTCTCACATAAGCGGTTATCTGGCCGCATAGGCGGTGACGCAGATGCGGCAAAAGCACCGTAGATGCAGAGATCGAGCAGGTCTTAAATTAAACAAAAGAAATAGAAGCCTCATTCCTGCACAGGTATATTCTCTACGTACTGTTCTCCCAGCCCTAAATCCCCCATCTTCAAAATACTCCAAAACCTCAATTGCTTGTGAAATCCACTACGTTTGACTCAGGTAATGTCATATGAATCCTCATCCACTTCTCTTCTCTTTTCTTTCTTTCTCTTTTCTTCTTCATTGCCAACAACCCACATTTGTTTTATTTTATTTTATGTGATGTTTTTATTTTTTTCAATTTCATGGCTGTTAGTTTTAGGATGTGAGGGAAATTGGTTGAGAGATTTCATGTGTGTGTGTTGTTAATATTAGAACAAAATTATGGCAAATCTGAGTACCTAATTTGTTTGAAGAAGAGGTCTTTTTCAAGTGCTTGCAAGATGTTCGACAAATTGTTTAAAAGAATTTTTTTGCTAAATACCGCAAAATCAGTCTCAATCGAATCATAATCTCATGTACTGCACTAATTTAGAAGTCTTGAGTATAAATTAGGTGCCAAAATTGGATTTTAAGAATCAAAAAAAATTTAAAAAAAATCTGGGCAGCTGAAGAACTTGACAAAAACCGCAGATGCGGTATCACACCTGCGATTATTTTTCCGCAGTTGCATTTTCTGGAATATAGGCAAAACTACAGATGCAGTCAAATTTCTGCAAATGTGGAAACTGGGCAGAAATGCCAATTCCAGTAGCTTTTCAAGAGTACTTTACCGGGCTCGTTCAACCTAATTTTTTGGCTTAATTGCAGTGTTTTGAATTGCTTAATATGGTTCTATTACCCGACTGACTTTTTTTTGATTTTATGTAGGTGCTTTGAGTTAAAATGAACCCAAACAAGAGCGGACAACAACATGAAATTGAAGAAGAAGTTGAGGAACTGTATGATGAGTCACGCTTCATGTCAGTTGCATGTGAGCGTATATATTTCGTCGATCTCATCAACAGAAGGATAGTGCTTGAAAAGGGGATTAATGAAGAAAAATTGGCCGAGAAGCTCCCTGAATTCTATGCTCATCTCCATACAACTGGATGGTCATGGTTCATTCCCACTCCATGCAAAGTTAATGAGGAGTAGGTTCATGAATTCTATGCCAACCTTAGGCGCACAAATGTTGCCAACCCACAAATCGTCATCAAAGGAAAATTGGTGAGGTTTGGGATAGATCAAATAAATGACACTCTTGGGATTCCCAACTATCCAATGGAGCCGGTGTACGAGAAAGGTCATTGTGAAAATGGGGAGTGGCTTGTCTCCAAACTCTTCCCTCCTAGCCTAAGAGCCAAATGGGGAAATAAGAGAAAAGGTTTGAGATCAATGGACTTCACTGCTGAAGCGAAAATGTGGTTGTACATCCTTTGCAACAGGGTGTCTCCTTGTGGAAATGTCTCAGATGTCTCACACATCAGGGCATTGATCATTGCATGCCTCCTAGACAATATTCTTGTGAATGTCAGGTACTATATCCTGCGAGAGCTGAGGGAGTATCTGCAAGATAAAGATGCAGGAATGATGTTCCCTTCACAGATCACACAGTTATGCACGAGAGTAGAGATTGAGGTACGTGGCACCGATCGTTGGCTACCAACCGACAAACCTTTTCACCCACTGACAGTGACTGGAGAGGGTAGTGCAGTCAAGAGCAAAAAAAGGAAAGTCACCACCACGGTTGCCAGTTCAGAGTCCTCTTCACAGGCAGCTACACAGGGACCACTTGGGATGCTAAACTCAGAGCTTGCATCTATTCGGGAGTTAGTGTCACAGCTTCCGAGTGGGCCTTCTTACCAGCCTGGGCCTTCATACTTCTCTAGGGATGAAATGCAGAGTTACTTAGAGGCACAGAAGAGCCAGAAAGATTCGCTTGAGAAGATGGAAGCAACACTGACCAGACTTGAGGGAGCTTACGGCACTTTGGCCAACGCCCATGCTGATCTTCAATCAGACTTCGAGAAGGAGAAGAAGAAAAACAAGAAGAAAGTCAAATTCATGATAAAAATGTGGAGAGGCATAAAGGCTATCTTTAAATGGGGGAACCCAGACAAAAAGATACCAGTGGCGGCCAAAGATGATAGTGAGGAATATTCCTTGATGCCAGAGACTGTTGGTGATGGTGGTGGTGATGATATTAAGGAGACTGATGATGATGAGGCCACGAGCGATGCACGGTATTGATCTGTCATCCTCACATAGTCTGCTATCTGATGCAGACCTCAAGGAGACCCTCAAACTATTTATGCTTTATATTCGATATTGTGTTGTGAGGACACTGCAATGTTTTTAGTTGGGGGTAGTTGTAGGAGTATACTTGTTCATACTTTGATAGTGGTGTACCCTTACCGGGCTTATTATTTTGCTGTTGTGGATATTGTGTGCCCTAGCCGGGCTATTTTGTATAGCAGGTGCTCTTGCCGAGCTTGGTGTGATTAGTCTATTTCTATTTTTTCTTTCATTATTTATTTTCTTTAGTAGATTGTTGTTAGTAGTATTACTGCTTTTACTTTAGTATATATATATTTTTTTAGTAGTTTTTTTTTATTTCCTTGGGTTTTCTTCATGCTACAGTTCTTTCCCAAGGAATATTTTTGAAGTGAACCGGGTGACTTTTCCCTATGATAGATGGCGTGACAACTTTCGTAAGGGAATTAGTCTTGTTTTTCTAGGAAGAGACCTTTGGATTATTTGGTACTAATAAAATTAATCTCTTGTATGTAAAGTGTGAATTAAGAATACCCCTCCGAAATTGTGGTTTTGAACTAAAACAAGCAAGTTGCATGGTGAAGAATAATTTTTGTGATAAATTTTTGGCTCTTTCGGTGACTCTTTGCCCACTAGTTCGAAGAATATTGCTCTAGATGCTATTATTAGAAAATGATTGATCCGTCTTGATTAATTCATGTGCCATGTGTGTTAGTGTTTATACAAATAAATCTTGTATTTACTTCTATCATCTAGAACTTGCCCGGTTGGTCTTTCAACACTAATGATAGTATGTTTGGTTGGAGGGATGATCTTAGTCATTCTTTGTTTTATTTTCAAAACCTTTTTAGCCTATATTTGCATAAATAATATCACTAGTACCCTATTTTAGCCTTTAAACTTTTTCTTTGGCCAACTCATTACAAACCTTTCCCCTTTTGTAAAATAATTCCCTCTTTTGAACCCTCCCTCCTTGAACATTGAGAATGAGGCTAAAATCCTAAGTTGGGGGTGTGGTGTCAAAGTGGAAATTGGTAAGGTTGTACATTGAGTGTAGGATCATATACCTCAAAGTGTTTGTATTACATTATTCAAGCTCAAAAAAGAAAAACATGTATATAAAAAAAAAGAGCCTTGAAGAAAATTAGAGAGGTATTTTAGGTGGTTCTACATTGGGAACTAGATGCCAATGAGGCTATATGGTTTGAAAAGAAACATAGTGCAAAAGAATGAAAAATGTGAGTAGTGTTCAAGGAGGGTAAAGTCACTGGTATCCAAATGCTTATCAGACCCTTCCCTAAATCTACATTACAAGCTTAAAAATTCCTTAAGGGACCTCCAACCGAACATTCTTGAATAGACGTTGAATTAAAATAAGGGCAAGCTTATAGTATGAGATGTTGTATCACTTGAAATTCTTTGTGAGAGTGAGTATTTTTGTAAAATTTGTCCCTTATGTTGTATTGTAAATATAGTGATTTTGGGACATTCTTTCTTGTGAGGGCACATGAATTAGGAAGGATTGGTGAAATTGAGTAAGTTGAGCATATGTAATGGACTAGTGCTTTTGAGTCACTTATTGACGCTTATTCTTGTCACTTGATTATTTTGAAACTCCTTTGCACATTCTTGAAGTTATTTTTTTTAAATGAGGGAGTCATTCGGGAAAGATGTACACACTTGAGCCTAATTATTAGTACCAACCAAATCCATAAGTATGATACTTAAATAGGAGAATGTGATATGTAAATATAGCAATACCACTTGTGTTTTAAATGGTAAATACTCATTGGGGTGTTGGTTTTTATTTGCTTAAGGATAAGTAAAAGCTTTAAGTTGGGGGTGTTGATGAGTGGTGATTTTACCTTCCAATCTAGTCTCTTTTCTTAGCTTTTATGTCCTTTAACTAAAATATGAGGTCGTTTATGGTGTGTATTATTAGATTTCAGGTAAATGATGTTGTGAAGTGATTTGAATTGAATTGAAGTGGAATTGAGCAAAAGAGGATGAAAATAATGCAAAAGTGTCCAGTGAATTCCACATCTGCAAAAGAGTGGTTGCAGAAGCGACCTCGCATCTGCGGAAGGAAGCGCGCATCTGCGGAGCTAGACAATTTCTCTGGAACCGCATCTGCGGTTGGATTTTCCCTTATGCAATGGCGCATCTGCGCCTGGTGAATCGCATCTGCGGTGGCTGTATTTATTTGGAATTCCGCTTCTGCGATGAGTACTCCGCATCTGCGGAGACGCACCTACGGTAATTCTTCCGCAGGTGCGGAAGTCGGGCATCAGACCTGGGCAAATTTGACATTTCACAAGTTCTCAACCCCAAACCATTTTTATACTCGTCCAAGAAGATCTTTGGCAAAAATCTTTGGTTTATTTTTAGTTCTTAGGGCTAGAGAGAACAAGTTTTGGAAGCTAGGGCTTTGCACATACACTTTGGTCTTGAAGATTTGAAGCTTGTGGTTAAGATTTTCTTACCCAATTATGTTTATTTCTTCATTTCCTTGCTTTATATTGTACATCTAAGTGTGTAGTATTTTATTCAACACTTGAATCTTGTTTATGAAAATATTCATGTTTAAAGTATGGATTAAATCTCTTGTTGTGCTTATGTATTGAATGATTTTTATTCTTTTATGAAGTGAGTTATTGTTATTTTAATTATTCTTGTTCTTTAATATTTCCAAAGGGATTAGCTAACCCTAGGACTCGCCCATTAACTCCGAATTAATTTTGGAAAAGATAATTTGGGATTAGGAAAGATTAATTAACAAGAACTTGAGGCGTTAACCCTTATTTTATAGATTCTACCTAGGGACAGGATAGAACTACTTGTAGCCATATCCGGGAGTGCTTAATCTCTTAATTGTTTTAGGGATGATTCAATTAGGAAGTCTTGTTAGTCTTCGGAAGAAGCTAATTAAGAATTATTATCCGTGGCTAATTAACATAAACTCGCTCATATTTGTAAAATCATGAAATACATTAGATCGTTACTTGAGTGTAATTCCTGACGCATTCATACTTGCAGCCATTGATCATCTTACTTGCTTTCTAGGTTAGTTTACATTTTCGCATTTAGTTATAAATATTTTTAGTGTTTGGCATTGCACGATAAGTGATAATTTTCTTATATTCCTAATCGCCTACATATTGTTCTCTGTGGGATTCGACCCCGACTTATAGTTGGGTAAATTATATTGCATGCGACCGTCTCCATTTACTTTTTAGTAGTGGATTTAGGCGTCATCAGTGCTACGCGAGTAGATCAAAATGTCATCAATAAATACAATGACAAAAAATCAATATATGGTCTGAACACCCTATTCATCAATTCCATAAATGTCGTTGGGGTGTTAGTCAAGCCGAAGGACATCACTAGAAACTCATAATGGCCATACCTAGTACAGAAAGTAGTGTTCAGAACATCAAAGTCCCGAATCTTCAACTGATGGTACCTTGATCTCAAGTCAATCTTAGAGAACACCCTATCACCCTGCAACTGGTCAAGCAAATCATCAATACGCGGCAACGGGTACTTATTCTTAATGGTAACTATGTTCAACTGGCAGTAATCAATCCACATCCGCATTGTCCCATCTTTCTTCTTCACAAGTAACACTGGTGCACCCCAAGGTTATACATTTGCTCTAATGAACCCATTTGCTAGCAACTCCTCAAGCTGCTCCTTAAACTGCTTCAACTCTTTCTGATCCATACGGTATGGTAGAATAGATATAGGTTGGATACCTGGGGCTCCAGGACTATTGGAACTAAATCAATCTCCAGAGTCTCCGTGGTAGTATCCCGAACATAAGCTAGATAAGCTAAACAACCCTTCTCAACCATATGTCGCGCCTTCAAAAAAGAGATGACCCAACTAGATGTACTGATAGATGAACCCTTCCACTTCAATCTTTGTAACTCTAGCATCGCTAATGTAACAGTATTGGCATAGAATTAAGTATGGTGTGATATGGGGATAGCCATTCCATGCCCAGGGTGACCTTAAAGTCGATCATATCAAGAATCAGATGGTCTGCTCTAGTCTCGTAACCACATAATGTAACCATACAAGACCGATAGATCTGATCCACAACAACAAAATCACCCACATGAGTGGACACATAAACATGAGTGCCCTAGGACTCACGAGGAATATCCAGGAAATGAGCAAACATAAATAACACATATGAATAGGTAGACCATGGATCAAATAATACCGAAGCTTCCCTATTGCAGATAGAAAAAATACCTATGATCACGGCATATGAGTTCACTGCATCTGATCTGGCCGAAAAAGCATAGAACCTAGCTGGGGCACCGGCTGGCTGGACCCCACCTATCGGGGTTGCGGCTTGACGGCCTCCACCTTCCTGAACTCTACTCTAGGACAACCCTTGCCTGCCTGTCCTCCCTCTAGGCAGTCGGACAGCTGGTGTTGTAATCATAGGCTGCTGGCCCTAGCGCACTGCCTTGTCCCGTGTATACGGCTAAAATCGAAGAGTCCGATTTTATGATCACTACGATGATACGTATTCTGTTCTTTTGACGGCTCGAGGGAAGTTTGAGGTTCAACCCTGAGGATACTTTATGTTCGACCTCGGGGCAGTGCAAATTAGTAGCTATGATGGACAAGCGGGAATTTCCTAAAGCACGTGGTTAGAACTGACTAGGTCTACTAGGCTAGTACAAGTCCATATTATGACATTAAATGGTTATATCAGCCGCATATCTTTGTAATAAATACACTTGTAGCATGTTGGGATTCCCCCTCCTATATAAAGGGGTCTCTTATCATTTTGTAACGCATATGATATTCAATACAAGAACACGAACATTCTCTGCTCTCCAACTTAAATTTATTCTTCTCTCATTTTATTGCTTACGTTTATTGTATTGCTTACATTTATTGTGTTTTAGTGATTGTTCTTCATTTATTACTCATCATTGATCATAAAGAGTCATCATCAAAGCTCTTAGAATTGTTAGACCTTCATCAGCCATCCCCAGCCTAAACACCCTGATTCACGATCATTCGGTTTGCATATCATACTATCCTCAAGATCTTGTCTCATTTTCCTAATTCACATTTAGCATCTATTGCCTAACAGCTAGCATTAAAGTAAATCACGTACTTTTAGAACGACAAAATTAAATCTAATTGTAATTACCATTTTCAAGGTAAAATGTTTGGCTCCCACCGTGGGGCTAAAAATAATAGTGATTGTTTTCATGCTGGTTTATTGAAAACACAAGTTATTCTTCATACTTTTTCTTGTCCAAGAATCTTTGATTTCAGGTCAAAATGTCTAACTTAGTAAATACACATGAAAACAATGGTCCTGAGGACCATGGAGTGAATGATGTAGCTATTCCGGGCATCGGTGTACCACCACGAAACCCTGAGGATGCACCACAACTAATTCTGGTGGATGTGGTTTCACGCAACACCCAACACGGCGATATAAGCTCCCATACTAACAGGAGTATACGCCAAGAAAATGAAAAAAACTAGAAAAATCCCGGCTCAGGAGGAACGAGAGGTTAGCCTTCATATTATTTTTGAGTTGTTACAGGAACAACAGCTGGTGATTTCTCAACTACAAAGCCACCAAAAATGTCCAAGCACAACAGCACCGAAAACGGCTCCTCGAGCCAAACAGGTATTAGAAATATCAAGTACCAACGGGTCAGCATCCGACCCCACTATCATAAAGATGCTCGAGGACCTCACAAGGAGGATTGAATTAGATAAAAAGAAGATAGAAGACAATGATAGAAAGGTAGAGACCTATAATTTAAGGGTCGATTAGATTCCAGGCGCACCCCTGATTCTGAAGGATGTAGATTCAAAGAAATTTGTGCAAAAGCCATTCCCATCAAATGCTGCTCCAAAGCCCGTCCCGGAGAAATTCAGAATGACCGATGTCCCAAAAGGAAATGACCTAAAGAATGACAAGATTGAATTCGTCCTATTGAAGAAATTTGGATAAACGCTTTCGAAAGGGGCCATGATGTGGTATCACAACCTATCCTCAAATTCGATAGACTCATTTTCCGTGCTGGCACATTCTTTTATAAAGGCACATGCTTGTGCCAGCAAGGTTGCTACAAGTAAATCTGACGTCTTCAAAATCAAACAAAGGGAAAATGAGATGCTACGGGAATTTTTATCTCGCTTTCAAGTGGAGAGAATGGATTTACCACCATTATCCGATGACTGGGTAGTGCTGGCCTTCTCCCAAGGTTTTAATGAACGAAGCTCAGTAGCTTCAAAGCGGCTAAAGTAGAACTTGGTTGAATATCCCACCGTGACTTGATCGGATGTCCACAACTGGTATCAATCAAAGATTACGGTCGAGGATGACCAACTAGGAGCCCCCTCGGGCTTAGTATATCCTAGAAGGATCTTGGCAAAGGAATTGAGGTTAAATAAGGAAAGATACCAACTGTACACTGATGATCGAAGAAACGCCCCAAGGTATAACATACCCCAAAATGACCAAAGGACAGATCGAGGTCCGAATCCTCAGGGACTCATGAGAAAAGCTGAATTCGATAGACTCGCGAGACCAATAGAGGCACCCCGATTATCTGAGTACAACCTCAATATTTATGTTTCGAACATCGTGTCAGCCATAGGTAAACCGGCCAAAACCCATACTATCAGATCTGCCGCAAAGGAACCTAACCTGGTGTGCAAATTTCATGGCACACATGGTCATAGGACCAAAGATTGTAGATAGCTCCGAGAAGAAGTAGCTTGACTAATCAACAAAGGTCATTCCCGAAAGTTCCTCAACGACCTAGCCAAAATTTAGTTTTGGGAAAGAGAGGCGAATAGGAGAAATGAAACAGATGAGCCGCAACATGTCATCCACATGATCGTTGGAGTAATCGACATCCCACAGGAACCTATTGTAAAATGAAAAAAAATATCTATCACCAGGGAAAAGTAAACTCGAGGTTACATACTCGAGGATGCTCTCACATTTAGTGATGAGGAAATCGAGGCCCTGTCTCATCCCCATAACAATATGTTAGTAATTTATTTTCTTATGAATACATTTCAAATTAAGTGTGTGCTTATGGATCCAGGTAGCTCAGCCAACATTATCAGGTCGATGGTGGTAGATCAGCTCGGACTGCTCGACCAGATCATGCTTCCTCCCCAGTCCTCAATAAATTCAATATGCCGAGCAAGAAAACAAAAAGGGAAATCGCCCTCTCGGTCAATGTGGTCGGGACAACGCAAAATATAAAGTTTCATGTCATCAAAGGAGACATAAGGTACAATGCCTTGCTCGAAAGGCCACGGACACACTGCATGAGAGTAGTACCATCAACCTTTTATCAAAGCATGAAGTTCCCGACAAAGGATGGAATAAAAATTATATACGGGGAGCAGCATCCAACAAGAGAGATGTTCGCGGTGCACGATGTGGCACCGACATCGACACCTTCAGCATCGAAGGAGCCAAAGGATAAGAAAACGACGAAGTAGCAAACACAAGCTACATTCTCGGTTGCACCCGAATAAATGATCAAAGGACTATATCGCATCCCCAGAGCAAACGGTTGAAGCATATCGAGACTCGAAGTGCCAACACCACTAAGCTGTAACTGTCTCCCCTTTTATTTACATCTTACACTAACATGTGTGCAGTGTCGGGTTACAACAATCGAAGCACTTTCCAGCTTAAAGACCTTAGGTTTTAAATCATGTGTTGCACTCTTTTCCTTCGATCGAATTTTATCCCAACAAAGGTTTTACCGGTAAGGTTTTTAACGGGGCAACATCTATATGCTACCTAATGAGAACTTATCAAGTATTCAAGGATTCTCTTGAATCAACCGCGAATACTGGGGGCATCCCCCGGGAGATCACCGTCCTGTAGAAGTCACTATAAGCCAAAGAGGGTCTCGATATGAAAATGATGTATTGGGCCAAACGGACAAATGAACCATGTTCACATAGAATAATCGAACCTTTGAAGATGAAAACATGTATACTTGTACCAAGTAATCAAAGGAGTATCATTTACCATCAAAATGCTTCACGCTTCAAAGAAGTTTGCTATTTTTTATAGAAAAAACACATAGCACCAGAGCAAGGAATTCCCAGAACACTCGAGAACTGGCATCAAAAACTCAAAGTTGTAAGACCTCCGGGCCGGAAACTTTGAGCTCATAAGCCCTTAATGAGGCCACATCAAGTTTACAAAGAACTGCTCTGGAGCCAAAAACTTTCGATGTCTCGGGGACTGTCACCCCATCGAGCTACCAAAAACTCGAGGCCGTAAGACCCCATGCGGGAAACCCCGAGCTCATAAGACCTCCATAAGGCAATACCAAATATGTAAGACCTCAAGAAAGGCATGAGTTATACTTGTGCCAAGTAACGAAAGAATCTGTAAGAAATTAAGTAAGGCATGTTAATTTATAAGACCTTACAAAAGGAATAATCCCGGTCTTATAGTTAAGGCTATATATTCGAACTTGTAAGACCCCTAAAAAGGCATACCCTTGATATAAACGTCGGAGCTACTTCACTCGGGGACTAAAAGACTATGTCCAAACACAATGACTACATTTATAAGGATCCGGCCAAACTAATGTGACTCGGGGACGCCCGACCGTCACAATAAAATCATAGGCCTTCAATTACTTTGAAAATACTTTGAAACGAACTGATTAATCAGTCTACCCTCGGCATAAGCAAAAGATCTTCTATCATGTCAGCTCCAAATAATGAAAGGCTTCAAAAAAATTCATCCATCGAGCGAAACCTCTGGAGGTGCTCATTTATCGTTATATAACGGCTCACAATCGAGGTTCTTATCGAACCGTCGAAGAGTTAGGAGAACACAAAAACTTTAAAAAGTCTTTAACGAGAGAAAAATAAATCCTATATTAGAGGTCGTACCGACCCAACATGTAAGATCCAAAGCACCGGCCTATATTAGAGGTCGTACCGACCCAACGCATAAGAGCCCATACGACAGCCTATATTAGAGGTCATACCAACCCAACGCGTAAGAGCCCAAGTGACAAACTATATTAAAAGTTGTGTCGACCCAATGCGTAAGAACCTAGGAGCCAACTCAAAATTCAAAAACATAAGGGTCGATGAGCTCAAGTAGAAACACAACTCAAAGACTGAGCGCAAAATGGTTGACTAAAAAGCGCCTAAAGGTAAATGCGTAAGAGCCTACGGGCCAGCCCAACAAGCCTCGGGGCTGATTTATAAACCTAAGGGTTTTACCTCGAAATCTAACTCATCTGGCTAATCATTGACAAACATCAAAATTCAAAACAAAAGAAAGACATACACAAGCAAAGGGAAATTCATGAAAAGTGAAAATCGAAAAGCTTCTTTTTATATGTATATGTGAAATAATACAAGGCTTCATTTATAAAATTCTCAAAAAGCATTGTATGCAAAATTAGAAAGGAAAAGCCTAGTCTACTTTCCCCTTGGGGATTGCAGCTCCATCGACCTCTTTCTTATTATCTTCAGCATCGGATGCGAGGAACTTGGCGTCTTATTCATCCGCCTTGTCCTGCACTATCTCTTCTGAGATATCAAAGCACCTAGCATGGATCTCCTCGAGGGTTTCCCTCTGGGATATAAATCGGGCATATTCATTACTTCTGATCTCCCGATCGGAAGCCCCTCTCAACTCATCTCGAGCATTGGTAACGTATTTTAAATAGACGGTCACTTTCTTGTCACGCTTAGCTTGGATCTCTTCAACTTAAGCCCGGGCGTCCACGACCTCGGCCTTCATCTCCAAAAGGTTAGACTCGAGCCCTGTAATCCTGTTTGTCTAGACCACATTATTTTCATGAGCATTCCAGAGTTGCACCTTGAGGGTAAAAGCCTTGGCCAGAGCATTCTTCTTGGCCGCAACTTGGGCATCTATCTAAGACCTTAGCTTATTACACTTATACCTGGCCTGACCAACTTTGCCCCAAAGCGTTCCAGGTCCTCCGTTTTTCTCTGCAACTAAAGCATCAAAATATTAATCTTCGAGCATAGAAGAAGAAACATGCATCCTCTCGAAACAAAGGTTACATGTCTCTCAAGGTAGCCTTTGTAGTTCAGGCTTCGACTCGCTTTGGTATACCAAATCCTTTTCCCTTTTATCAAAAAGAAACCTAAGAGATTTCTCCTTATCCAAGACTTTCCACAATCCAGCTTCATGGTGGAGCATCTCAGACTTGAGCTCGTCAAAGGCCTATGGAAAAGAAGCTCAGTGGATGAAAATGCAAAGCTGAAAAACTAACAAAGTCAACCGAAAATCACTACAGAATAGAGCCGCTGAGCCTTCTCAAAAGTCAAGCGTACATCTATTGACCTGGCCTCAACGGCCCTAGTTGAACCACTCTCGGTGGGGATATGATTTCTCTAGTCCCCGCTTGATATAGGGGGCCTCTAGCCTCGAATATCCCTTGAAGTACCTTCGACAGGAGAGGAAGATGGTGGCAAAAATTCTATATCCCTCGAAGTACCTTCGATAGGAGAAGGAGATAGCGGCGAAAGATCCTTGTCCCTCAAAGTACCTTCGACCATAGAAGAAGGTGGTGGCAAAAGAGGATCCACTCCTCCAGACTAGAAATCTCAGGTATAGTAGGATCAGCTGCCCTGAGAGTCTCTCAGCTCGAGCCATCGATGTGCGGCCGCTCCCTTCTAGTGCACCAATGTTCGCACGATGGCCGACAGGTGCATGATCTACCTTAACGGTTACATCTCCTTTTCGCCTTTGGGCAGACCCTACCTCATATTAAGTCTCCTCTCCCACTGAGGATTCCTTGTGCTTGTTATCGCTCTTCATCACCAAAGCCGATGATCCTCCCTCCTCTATGAGAGGATATGGTCGCATCCCGAAAAATTCTCCAACGCCTGCAGTAGAGAAGTTAGGGAATATAAAGGGAAACATTCCTTAAAGAAAAGAATCACATGGTACTCACCATGGTGTTTTGCCTCACATCTACCCTTCGACATGTCTCGCCACTTACGCTCATTGTAGGTCGAGCAAGCTACCAGTCTCTGAGTCCAATCTGCCAGATCGGGGACCTCAGATGGAAACCATGGGATTGCTGTGAAAAGGGAAATAAAATGACCTTACAAAATCTGCCTCCACTATGAACAAAAATGACAAAAGCATGAGTGTACCACATACATGTGAAATTCCATTTCTCAAGGAATGGCAGGAACTCTACGGGGATAATATCAACAGTCCGTATTGGGAAAAATTGACTCATCCACCCTCAGTCCCCATCTTCTTTATTACTGGCAACAAAGGGTCGGGTGGATTGACGACGTAGAGTAATCAGGCCTCGGTAATGCAAGGCCTAGGAATACACTCCTCGATACTAGGAGGAACTATCAGTTTACCTTTGGTGTTTTGAGAGAACGATGAAGCTTTTTCCTTTTGAGGAACAACTTTAGAAGTTTTTTTCATCTTCAAAAATGAAAGGTCTAAGGGGAGAGAAAATGTTGATGGAAAAGAGAAGGAGATTTAAAGGAAATTGAAAAAGGGTAAACAAAATTTGGGAAGCACTAAAATAATGAAATCCACAAATTTATGGAACATGTCTATTTTAAAAGATCGTTTGAACGCACTAAGGGAGCCAAAAGACTGACGGTTGGCCGCCTACAAATTAAAGTCGCAGTGCAATCTCAATCTCAAGATCGAAGCGGACGCTCTATTCGACTATTAAGATCAAGGGCTACTCGAGTTCGAGAAAATTCTCACCTCCAGGACTATTTATAAAGACTCGGTGCTATCTCTATTTCAAGTTCGAGCCAATGCTCCCTCGACTATTAAGTCTAATGGCTGCCCGAGTTTGAGCCAGTCCTCACTCGGGAACTGTTAACAAAGCCTCAGGGCAATCTTTATCTCAACATTAAAGTGGACGCTCAATTCGACTTTTCGTAAAGCCCCAAGGCTACCTACATCTCAAGTTCAATTTGAACGCTCCCTTGATTATTTGAAGCCCAAGGGCCACCCGATTTCGAGTGTATCCTCGCTCAGGGACCATCTATAACGCCTTAGGGCTATCCTTATTTTTTAAGTTCAAGGCAAATTTTTGCTCGGTTAGGGGCCACTCGAGTTCAAGCAAACTCTCACTCGGGGACTACTTATAAAGGCCTAAGAGCTATCTTTATTTTCAGATGATCAAGAAAACTCATCCATCGAGGACTATCAACGGGGCATAAAAAGGCTAAGCTTTATTTCAAATTCAAGGCTCTGCTCTCACTCAATTTGAACTCAAAAGTCCCAACAGCCTAAGTTTGTATTAGATCAATCAGACTTAGTCCGAGGTATGGCAAAGAGTTTCAGGGAATATCATATTAACCAATCGAGAACCAAAGGAATTCCTATGTCTGGGTCCAGTATTCGAACTAATCGATAAAGTCACGTGCTCGGATTTATCAGAAACATAGGCAAAAGGGAATCCAGCACAAGTCAAAGGCAAATTAAAGAAACTTTTGTATTAATAAACGACGATTACAAAACCCCACGATGGGTCCTTACACGGAAATAAAGAAGCAAAAAACAATAGCTAAAGAGCCTAATCTACTTTCGAGAGTATATCCTCAGGAGTGATATCTGCAAGAACCATTTCCTTGAGGACCCCTTTTCGATCTTTAGACCAATATCTTCGAGAGTCTCCTCTGAAGCAGCTATAGACTATCAAAGAGCAAAAGCTTTTAACAAGTAGAAAAAATTGTGACTTGGTGAAAACTTTGGCGAGTATGGGTCTCGTCAGCACTACTATTGTGAAGCCACTTCTTGAGACATTGCACCGTGTGGGATTCAAAAGTTAGAAGATAATGCCACCTCACTCCATGTAAAGCAAAAAGAGTGAGGTGTTGCACCAGGTTTAAGTTAAGAGAGATGAGCAGCGGTTCACGGTCCACATATCTTCTTATACGGGAAGAATTTGAGGTCCTTCCCTCATTATTTTAAGCCAACAACAACAACAACTCAGTATAATCCCACTCAGTGGGGAAAAGATTTGAAAAATAAACCATTAATATAAAGCCAATGCTTCTAGGGAGATGGACTGATAGGATGTTTTCAGTCATTTGGAGCACTCACAAGCATGACATCATCATGAGAGGTTCGAAAAAATCAAGGTCAAAATCATTTCTTATCATTTTTACTCTAAGAAATGTGGGGACTATCTATATACGGCTAAAATCAAGAGTCCGATTTTATGGTCATTACAACGATCTCTAGCATGTTCTTTTAAAGGCTCGAGGGAAGCTTGAGGTTCGACCCCGAGGATTCTCTATGTTCGACCTCGGGGTAGGGCAAATCGGTGGCTATGATGGACAAGTGAGAAATTCCTACGGCACATGGTTAGAACTGACCAGGTCTACTAGGCTAGCACAAGTCCGTACCGTAACATTAAATGGATGTACCAGGCGCATATCTTTGTAATAAATGCACATGTACTATGTTGGGATTCCCCCTCCTATATAAAGGGGACCCTTATCATTTTGTAACACATATGATATTCAATAAAAGAACACGAACATTCTCTACTCTCCAACTTAAACATATTCTCCTCTAATTTTATTGCTTACATTTATTGTATTACTTACATTTATTGTGTTTTATTGTTTTTTATTCATTTATTCCTCATCATTGATCATAAACAGCCATCATCAAAGCTCTTAGAACTATTAGATCTTCATTGGCCATCCCCAGCCTGACGATTTAGCTTGACCTCGAGGCCTAGCATAGGCTAGCTTGAGACCCCGATTCACGGCCATTCGGTTTGCATAACATACTATCCTCAAGATCTTGTCTCATTTTCCTAATTTACACTTAGAATCTATTGCCTAACAACTAGCATTAAAATAAATCACATATTTTTAGAACCAAAAAATCAAATCTAATTGTAATTACCATTTTCAAGGTAAACACCCCAGAGCTTGGGGCAAAATCTTCGCACATTACTGAAATATCCGCACTCAAAACAACCTCCTGGTACAGTAATCTACTATCCTGAAGTCTGACCCTGATGGCCTGAATACCCACTAGAAAAGCCCTGAATAGCTGGTAGGCGGTATGAACTCTCTAGCATGGCACTGAAATAGGCGTTGGAACACTGATGGCCTTAGTACCTACTAAAGATCCCTGAATAGCTGGTGGGTGATAAGAAATCTCTGGTATGGCACTAAAATAGAGTTGCGTTGGAGCACCACAAGGTAGTGGTGTCGCTGGATATGTGGTCCTGCTAGGCTGACCCCTCCCAAACTGACCTCTGCCCCTAGTCGGGTCACCTCCAAACTCTTCAATATAGTGGACCCATTTGTCTCGATGCATCTTCTCTCTACCTCTCTGACGGTAACCCTCAATCCTCTGAGCAATCTCCACTACTAGTTGATAAGAAGTCCCCATCTCAACCTCTCGGGCACCAGTGGTCTGAATACCTAAGTGAAACCAAGTACACTCTCTCCGCGTCCATAGGAAGTATCATAAGTGCATGTCGAGACAACTTAGAGAACTTTGCCTCATAATCAGTCACTAACATCTGACCCTTCTAGAGCTACTCAAACTGAAACCACAAATCTTCCCTCTAAGAGGGTGTGATATCCGAGAATAGGCATGTAAAATGATCCCACGTCATGGAAGGAGAACTTATTGGTCTGTCGAGAAGTTGATACTGCCACCACTTACAAGCCTTATCCTCTAGCTAGAATTATTGAAATCCACCCCATGAGACTCTAATATCCTCATATTGTGCAGTCTGTCTCTTCACCGATCAATAAAGTCCTGTAGATCCTCATGTCGCTCACCCTCATAGGTCCAATAACTTCTCCGGCTCATCGTTCGTAGCTAGTCTGGACTCAGGTTCGACTGCTGCTACAGGCTGGGCCCTGACCATGGGTAGTGCACCCGAGGTTTGACATATAGCGACTGCATGTCCCAAAGCATAAGAAGTAGGGTCTGGGCTCCCCCTGCCACCTGAGATGTGGCTGGTTCTACTGGAAATAAACCATCATGGGTCATAGTATCCATGAACCACAGCATATGGCCCATGACCTCCTGAAAGCCCGGTGCGGACATATGTCACACCTCCTTTTTACGCTACTACACCCCGCGAAGGGCGTAATAGAGGGGAGTTTTTCCTATTAAAGGACAATTGAAATAGGATTTATTATTAAGAGTTAGAGTTGCCACTTGAGAGATTTATGGTGTCCCAAGTCACCGGTTTGAATCCCGAATCGAGCAAAAAATTGACTCTGTATTACAATCTACGAACCAAAAATCCGGATAAGAAATTATGTTAACCTGGGAGAAGGTGTTAGGCATTCCCGAGTTCCGTGGTTCTAGCATGGTTGCTCAACTGTTGTATTTGGATAAATTATCTGATTTTAATACATGTTAAACCTGTGTGCAAATTTTAACTCTTCGCCGCTTTTATTATTATTTTTAAAAAGAATTGCAATTTCGTAAAAACAGATCTCGAACCACATCACATCAATGTACCCGTGGTTGTTGACATATTTTGACTCCGTTGAGATTTGGATTTGGGTCACATATGTGCACCCGAGTTTAAGAAAGTAATTTATTAAAAGAGCGCCTAAACATACTAGCGCGCTATTATTTTGGGAAGACCGTGAAATTTGCTAAACGGCTTGTCCCGAAATCTAAGTATTTTAGTATACATTTATGAGGGGCCCGCAATTTGTGCATTTTATTTGGCGAGGCTCATCTCATTTATTTTATTTAAGGATATCCTAAAGCGACTATGATTTTCTTTTTTTTGTCTCTAAAGATAAAGAAAAAGTCCTAATTAATTACATGTTCATAAATTCGGGCCTCGAGTTCAAGTCCGAATTCAAACAAAAGGGGGAAACCTCTTAATTGGAACCAGCTACCTAACTCGAAGTCCAAACTTATATTGTTAGACTATGTATTCTTATTCAACAATTAAACTCAAATAGGGCCTTAAACATATGCCTGGAGGCCCGAAGTTATCAAGCAGATTTTTGATTACAAATAAAACTGATACTGATTTTTTTATTTAAACCGTTATGCAGGAATTTTAATACCTCATTGAACCTAATTATTTCACTAAAATCCAAGGAAAGAAATTTGATACATAATTTAATCGGATTTGATTCTAACTCCTAAAGCTTAGGCATCCTCATTTCTTAATATGCTGGTGAATTACTATACTACTACTAAAGGTGACAATCAAACTGGAAACAAGATTCGAATAGAACAACTTGATCATATGGCTTCGTTTAACACTATATACGAACAGGTTGAACACTATTTTCGGATTATTTCGAACAAACATTAATCACTCACATGACTCACTATTTCATAACAGACTACTGAATAACAGATTGATACATAAAACCATTTGAACCTATTTTATAACTATTGGAACGAATCTGAAAGATACAATCTATGCAGCCCATTATACATTCAATCACTTAAACAAACAATCCTAATTATGGTTCAAACCATTGCCATCAATTATAAGGCAAATACAATAACTACTGAAACTTCCATGAAGTTGGGCTTCCATTTTTCATTTTTCATTTCTGCCAACTTTACATGATATTGAGGTTCAAAAATATGTACCTGGATTGGAAAACAGAACAGAAGAAGGAAGAACAGTCAGCAGCAGTAACACAGCAAATCAACAATAGCAACAGACAATAGATAACACAGCAACAACGGCTATTCTTCAATCCAGGAATGATTCAAATGACCCAAGAAACAACAGAAACCAAAGGATTGACCCACAGCAATACCAAAACAAACCAAATGAACTCAAGGATGCACTAGAGTCACTTAAAAACTTCAGCCAACTAATAAATCGATCAGAAGACAATTCCACTGGACCCCAAAGTCACTCAAGACCAGACTGGAACCACTCTGATTTTCAACGAAGCAGTAACACACTCCAACACTGACTTCCAGCCGTAAAAAGAAGACCAAACTCTCTAGTTTTTTAAACTCTCAATTCTGACTTCTTTTGGACTAAAAACCATCCTTCCCCACTCTTAGCTTTTAGTTTTTCTTAAGTGTTTTTGGATCTAAGAATCTGAAGAAGTCCCAGGAAAGCTCTTAAAACTGATTTCAACTCTATCTTTTTTTCTTCCAACTTGACCAGGAAGGGATCCTCCAGCTCTATCACAACTGCCTCTATATATACCCAAAAAACAGACCCCTTATCATTCTTGAAACACTTAAACTAATACCTCCACCATCTTTTCCCATGATATTCTCTTACACCCCCACTACTAAGTGTCTTGTGTCATTTTTTATTCAAAGTTATGGGTGCCTATTTGTTTAATACCATTATGTCTTGTTCCCCACTCCTATTAAACAAATGCATTAATTTAATGGCACACTAGTGCCTATTGACAGAACACTCAACTTAAACAATTCTTCAAGTTTTCTAAGTCCCTAAAATACCCCTGAAACTACTGAAATCTACTGCCCTAATCCCATGTGATTTACTAAGACCAATTCAAACCTTTAACCTGTATTACCCATTCATCTATAACCAATTCAATCAATCAATTAACTTAAACACCAATTAACCCAAACTAATTCCTAATTAAACACTGGACTGAATCTACAGCAGCTATAACCAATACAACTTATCAGGCTCAACCGAATAGTTCAAGCTAGAACTCAAATTAGATTAAATGGCATTAAAACACGAACACTGATTCAGGACAATTGATCGGACTAGACTGTTAAGGTCAAAACTGATACACACACGTACATGGGAATAACCAACTTTGAAACAAATTACATTTTCTAAATTGATCTCAGGCAGAATGGAGTTACCCTGAAGCTGGTGATACACGAAACAACTAATCATCAACTAATTCGAAGAACACAACTAAACCACAAACATGAACGGACTAAGTGACGAAACTAATTAATCGACTCAACAATATGCTAATCAACAGGGGAAAATTGGACTAGAAAAAGGTCCAGAAGAGGAGAAGAAGATAATCGACAAAAATAATGAAAAATCAAACAAAATACTACAAACCTAAAACAAATAAAAAATGACAAAATAGAAAAGAAAAGGAAAGGAAAAATACCTCAAAATCAGAAACCAAACGAACTCCGATCAGTCGAAGCTTTGACTCGAGCTTTTGAGGCCAAAACGGACCTTAATCGAGTGTTCTCGAATAAAAACATTCGACTAAGGTCGATTAAACCTCAAATTCTTTTTGGTTCTTCTAGGGCTCGTCTGTTCGATTTAAGATTCGACAGGCTTGGACAAGATTCGAACAAAGATGGTATGGGATTAAGGACGAGGGTGGTCTGGTGGTCAACTGGTGTTGATTTGGGATAGTTTAGGGTTGGCGCCGCCACCGGGGAATTTTGTGGCGGCGCTAGGGTTCATGGCCTTAAATTGATATTTGACGAGTTCTGGAGTGATTTGAAGGAAACCAACGGTGTTCTAGTGGTGAGGGAAGTCCAGTGGTGGTGTGGTGTTAATTTGGGGTCAAACAGACAAGTTGGGGCTTTTGGGTTGATCTTCGATTGAATATTCGAAGATACTGGTGATGCTTCGAAGAAAAAGGGTTGTGGATTCGTTGAGGGGATGGTTTGGTGGTTCCATGGTGTAAAAATAGGGGTATTTGGCCATCGACCATCGCCGTAGGCGATTTTCGGCGGACGGGAGGTCGACGGTGGTCTAATGTGGAGAGTTTTCGGGTCTCTGAAGACCTTAGAGATGACGAGGGGGGTATGGCTTAGGGGAGTGTGGGGCGAGGTTTTAGGAATATATAGTGGGGGTGGGGATTTGATCCTGGCCGTTGGATCAATTACGATCAACGGCCTGGATCACTTCACTAATGAGAAATGACGCCGTTTGGTTAAATGAAGGAGTTGGGTAGGTCAGGGTATAGAGAACAGGTCAGGAATGGGTTATGGGAGGGGTGATCTGGACCGTTGATCAAGTGAGATCAACGGCCCAGATTGGGCGTGACAAAAATGACGTCGTTTGGACGTCTATGAGGCCTGATCGGCTGGACCGGGTATGGGAAGAAGATTGGGCCTGGTTTTTTGTTCAATTTGGACGGCCCAGTCCGATTTCTCTTTTATATTTTATTTCTTCCTTTTCTTTTATTTTCCTTTTTTAATTCCTAACTACCAAAATTCTAAATTAAATTAATAAAACCAAAATTAACTTAAGATACTAATCAACTCCTGATAATAATTATCACACAAAATTAAACACCAATTAAAATAAAATCACACAATTTGGGCATCAAACACTAAAATGCGAAGTACATTATTTTTGTGATTTTTCATTAATTTAAACACAACAAACTTAATATCTCCTAATTGTAAAATTAAATCCTAAATTCAAATGCAACATATTTTTGTATTTTTATTAATTTAAAAAAACAAACACGCACAGACGAATGCTAACAAATAAACGAAAATTAACGCAAAAATCCACAAAAATCAAACAAACAAAATTATTTTTATTTTTGAATTTTTGGGAGTAATTCTCATATAGGGCAAAAATCACGTGCTCACAACATGAAATCGACCAGGGCTGGCTATGTTTTGAGCGCCTCGTCCTGCTCCTCAATAATGGATCCTCCACTAGATTCGTTGGTGGTGCAACTAGGGAAACTCTAGGACGTCCTCGCCCCCTACCTCAGACTGGTTCCCTCCCCCGGCCTCTGCCTAGGCCTCTACCAATTGGGGGAGCAGCTCCTCTCGGTTCTGGAGCATCCGCTACACCATCAACTATATGGTAGAAGATGAATAAAGAGTAGTTTCATAACATACTATGGCCTCTCAAAGATAATTACGGACGTCTTCGCGCCAATCTAAAAGGCTTTATTAGGACTTCCCATAACTTGTGAGACCTACATGAAATTAGTGCTCTGATACCATGTTGTCATGACCCAATTCTATTATAGGGCGTGATGGCACCCAGCACCGTTGCTAGGCAAGCCAACAGTGAACAATCTTGTGATTTTCCCCTTTTAATAGTATTTCAAATAAATAACTTTCCTTAATTTAAAATATTAAATAAATAACATATTAAAATAATTAAAACGAAAGTAGTTGAGTGCAATCACAGCCATAGAAATAAAACCAAAATCACAAGTCTAGTAGTGTGTGCCAAGACCTGGTGTCCCAAGTGTATTGGCTACTAGTAGAATATACAAAAAAATTATACTCTACTGTCTAAAATGAAATAGAAAGAACAATAAACAAAAGAAAACTCTGGCTGCTGCAGAACGGCTCGGAAAGCAGCTCACCGTGTAGTCACATAACAGGGATCAAGTAAGTGTGTCGGACTAATATCCTGATGCACCTACCTCAGATCCTGCACATTAAGTGCAGAAGTGTAGCGGGCCCAGTAAGTATCCAGTCTAACCTTGAAGAAGTAGTGATGAGGGGTCGACTTTGACACTTACTATGGGCTAACAATAAAATGTGAAAATAATAACTAAGCATGGATTACATGAATATAGCTGAAAAACTCAATAAGAAGGATAATAAATTCTTCTTACCCAAAGAGTACATCTCATGTTTTTCATCATTTATCAATTTATATTTCAAGTCAATGAACAATATCAATTATAGGTGGTTCCAAAGATATATCACACGCAAATTATGTTGAGGTCGTACGGCCCAATCCAACATAATAATATTTAAATTGTACACTGCTGAGGGTCGGATGGCATGAACCATAGATGCATCTATCTGCTACCGAGGTGTTCGGCCCGCTCCACAAATAGAAAATATCTTAAGGAAAACACAAATTCTCATTAACAGTCAAGTGTTCCATTCACAACTTCAAGTAAGTGAAATTTCATCTTTTACAATCCTTTTATCAGGTTTCAAATGACTTAAGCAATTAAATTAACAAGTAGGGTGCAAACATTTTAAGTATAGCATGATATGGGTCCTAGACTACCCGGATTATAGCATAATTAGTAACTACGTACGGACTCTGTCACCTCATGCGTATATAGCCCCCGCAAATAGAAGCACATATTAATTCAATTCACCTATGGGGTTAATTCCCGAAAATGTCAGAAAAGAGACTTACCTCTCCTCAAAGCCCACTTTCCGGTCCAAGAGTATGCTCAAACCCTCAACATGGTGCCAAACGATCCAAAACTAATCAATTAGTACATAAACTAATCAATACATGTTCAAAAGTTCATATTCCAGCTATTAAAGTGAGTATCCAACCGTAAATGTAAGATTCCTAAAATTCACCCTCGGGCCCACATGCCTGAATTCCAGAAATATTTAAAGAAATTTGTTACCCACAACCTCACATACTCAAATATATGATTTTCACTACATTCCATAACCAATTTCGTGCTAGGTTTTCCATCTAATCCATAAATTCAACAAATTTACATGTTAAAATCTACCGATAATCTATGTATTAAACTCACATTAGGTAGAAATTACTTACCCTCAATAGCTAGGTTGAAATCCCCTTTTTTGAAGCTCAAACGTTGCCCAAGTGTGTGAAAAATGAGAGAAAAAGGTCTAAGTCTCGTATTTAAAACAAGATTTTGCCAGCTGTAACGACCTTCTTCGAGAACACGGAAGAAGCCTCGCGTTCGCGAAGGCCTAAGCTGCTTGGGGATCACGAACGTGACAGCGCTTACGTGAACGCGAAGAACAAAGTGCACTAGCCATCCCCGGCCATTTCCCTTATGCGAATGCAAGTGGGGCTTCGCAAACGCAAAGGGTAATTGCCCTCTACCCCAAATCCTTCTTCACAAATGCGATGGCCCTCCACTAGAAAATCTGGTTTCTCAGATTTAGCTCGGGCGATTCTGAAATACACATGAGCCTCTCGGGATCACGTCCAACTACAAAACAACAAATTTGTAACCATAATATGGACCTGCTCGAACTCTCAAAACACGTAAAATAACAACAAAACAAAGAATCACACCCCAAAACCAAATTGAATAAAAATATGAACTTCAAGTTTCGAAATCGCACCGAATGCGCCAAATTATTCTTAGACTACTCGGAATAACACCAAATTTTACGTGCAAGTCTTAAATGGCATTATGGAACTATTCATGGTCTCAGAACTCCATTCGGACCTAGATATCACCAAAACCTACTCCAAACTAAATTTAAAGAACTTCAAAACCTTCAAAGAATCAATTTTTACTATTAGGTGCCAAAATGCTCTCGGGTCATCCAAAAATTGATCTGAACATATGCCCAAGTCCAAAATCATCATACAAACCTATTGGAATTGTCAAATCCTGATTTTGAGGTCATTTACTCAAAATGTTGATCGAAGTCAAACTTAGCCTTTATGCTCACCTTAAGGAACCAAGTGTTCCGAATTCAACCTGAACCCTTTCAAATCCCTAACTAACCATCCCCGTAATTCATAAAATAGTATAAGGATGTACGGGAAGTCTTATTTATGGGAACGGGGTTCTAGAAAGCAAAACGACCGGTCAGGTCATTACATTCTCCACCTCTCAAACAAATGTTTGTCCTCAAACGGGTTTAGAATCATACCTGGAGTGCTGAATAAGTCTGGACATCTGCTCCGCATGTCCACCTAAGACTTACAGGTCGCCTCCTTGATTGGTTGTCCCCACCAGTGAACTTTTACCAGGGAAATCCTCTTGGATCTCAACTGGTGAACCTGCTTATCAACAATGAAAACTGGCTCCTCCTCATGGCCGGGCTCTCGTCTAACTGTATCGTGCTAAAGTCTAGCATATGTGACAAGTCGGCATGATACCTTCGGAGCATAGACACGTGGAAAATCGGATGAACTCCTGATAGACTAAGAGGTAAGGTAAGCTCATAAGCAACCTCCCCAATTCGTCTCAACGCCTCAAATAGGACTATAAACCGTGGGCTCAACTTGTCCTTCTTCCGAATCTCATAATCCTTTCATCGGCGAGACTTTCAAGAGAACCTTCTTGCCTACCATAAATGATAAACCACATGCCTTCTAATATGCATAACTCTTTTGTCTAGACTGTGCTGTGCGAAGTTGCTCTGGAATCAACTTTACCTTTTCCAAGGCATCCTTCACCAAATCACTACCATATAACTTAGCCTTGCCGGGCTCAAACCACCCAATGGGAGAACGACATTGCCGACCATATGAAGCCTCAAATGCATGCATTTCAGTACTGGACTGAAACTGTTGTTGTAAGCAAATTCGGCTAAAGGTAAAAATCGATCCCACTACCCTTAAAAGTCAATCACACATGCTCTGAGCATGTCCTCCAAGATCTGAACTAGCCGCTCTGACTTCCCGTCAGTATGTGGATGTAATACGGTGCTGAGATCTACACGGATCCCCAACTCACTCTATACGGCTCTCTAAAAATGCAAAGTAAACGGAGGGCCTCTATTTGATATGATAGAAACAAGCACACCTTGCAACCGAACTATCTCCTGAATATAAATCTTGGCCAACCTCTCTGAAGTATACATAGTCACAACTGAAATGAAGTGTGGGGACTTGGTCAACCTGTCAAAAATAACCCAACTACGAAGTCCATAGTAATGCACTCTTATTTCTACTCCGGTATAGTCATCTGCTGGAGTAGGCCACCTGGCCTCTGGTGCTCATGCTTAACCTACTAGAAATTTAGGTACCTAGCTACATACTCCACTATGTCTTTCTTCATTCGCTTCCACCAATAATTCTATCTCAGATCCGATACATCTTCGTAGTACCATGATGAATTGAATATCGAGAAATGTGTGCCTCTTATAAAATCATCTCCTTCAACCCATCGACACTAGGAATGCATAGACGACTTTGGAGTTGTAGAACACCATCCTCACTGATAGAAACCTCTTTGGCACCACCCTGCAGTATCGTTTCCCTGAGAACCATCAAATGCGGATCATCAAACTGTCGAACCCTGATTTGCTCCAATCGCGAAGATTGGGCAACAACGCATGCAAGAACTCTATTGGGCTCCAAAATATCCAACCTCATAAGTCGGTTAGCCAAAGACTGAATTTCCAAAGCTAAAGGACTCTCCTCTGCTGAAATGAATGCCAAGCTACCCATACTCTCCACCTTTCTGCTCAAGGTATCCGTGACTACATTTGCCTTGCCCAGATGATAAAGATTAGTGATGTCATAATCCTTCAGTAACTCAAGCCATCTACGCCGACTCTAATTGAGATCCCTATTCTTGAACAAATGCTGCAAGTTGTGATGATCAGTGTAAACCTCACAGGACACCCCATAAATATAATTCTTTCAAATCTTAAGAGCATGAACAATCGCAGCTAACTCTAGATCGTGCGCAGCTTAATTATTCTGATGGATCTTCACCAGACATGAAGCATATGCAATAACTCACCCCTACTATATCAATACACATCCTGAACCGATGCATAAAGTGTCACAATACAGAGTATACATCCTCGAATTAGAAGACAACACTAGAACTGGGTGTTGTAGTCAAAGTTGTCTTGAGCTTATGAAAGCTTTCCTCTAAATCATCGAACTAGCGAAATGGAGCACCCTTCTGGGTAAATCTAGTCAAAGGTGTTTCAATAGATGAGAATTCCTCCACAAACTGACGATAATAACCTGCTAACCCCAAGAAGCTCCTGATCTCGATCGCCGAAGTGGGACGATGCCAACTCTGAACTACCTCAATCTTCTTGGGATCTGCCTTAATACCCTCGGCTGATATGACATGACCCAAGAACGCTACCGAAACTATGCAAAACTCACACTTAAAGAACATAGCCTATAGCTTCTGTTCTCGCAAGGTCTAAAGCACCACTCTCAAATGTTGCTCGTGCTCATCCATGCTACGCAAGTAGATCAAAATGTAATCGATAAAGACAATGACAAATGAATCATTATATGGTATTAACACCATGTTCATCAAATCCATAAATTCCATTGGGGCATTAGTCAAGCTGAAGGACATCACTAGAAACTCATAATGGCTATATCTAGTATGGAAAGCAGTCTTTAGAACATCCGAGTCCTAAATCATCAACTGATGGTACCCTGATCTCAAGTCGATCTTAAAGAACACCCTGCAATTGGTCAAAAACATCATCAATATGTGGAAAAAGGTACTTGTTCTTAATGGTAACTTTGTTTAGTTGGCGGTAATCAATGCATATCTGCATAGTCCCATCTTTCTTCCTCCCAAATAACATAGGTGCACCCCAAGGTTATACACCTTGTCTAATGAACCCTTTTACTAGCAACTCCTCAAGATGCTCCTTCAACTACTTTAACTCTTTCTAAGCCATATGGTACGGTGGGATAGATATAGGCTAGATACCTAGAGCCAAGTCGATATAGAAATCAATATCACAAATTGGTGGTATGCCCTGGTAGGTTAGAAGGAAATACATCGGGGAACTCCTGGAATACTAGCATGAAATCAATCGTCGGATTGTCCATGGTAGTATCCTGAACATAAGCTAGATAAGCCAAACAACCATTCTCGACCATATGTCGAGCCTTCAGAAAAGAGATGACTCGACTAGACGTACTAATAGATAAACCCTTCCACTCCAATCTCGGCTACTCTAGTATCGCTAAATTAACAGTCTTGGCATGGCAATTTAGGATGGCATGGTATGGGGATAGCTAGTTGATCACGTCCAAATCCACTACTAAAAAGTAATAGACATGGTCGCATGCAATATAATTTACCCAACTATGAGTCGGGGTCGAATCCCACAGAGAACAATGTGTAGGCGATTAGGCATGTAAGAAAATTATCGATTATCGTGCAATGGCAAACACTAAGAATTTTGGTTTGAAAAGTGTTTATACCTAAATGCGAAAATGTAAACTAACCTAGAAAGCAAGTAAAATGATCAATGGCTACAAGTATGTTTGCATCGGAAATTGCACTCAAGTAACGATCCAACGTATTTCATGATTTTACAAATATGAGCGAGTTTATGTTAATTAGCCACGGATAATAATTCTTAATTAGCTTCTTCCGAAGACTAGCAAGACTTCATAATTGGATTATCCCTAAAACAATTAGAAGATTAAGCACATCCAGAATGGCGACAATAAGTTCAACCTATCCCTAGGTAGAATCTATAAAATGAGGGTTAACACCTCAAGTTTGTAAGGCCCCAGAAAATTTCGCTAAGTAATCTAGGATTTCGTGGTGCCACGTGGGCTAATTATTATATTTTATGTGATATTAACATGGTGGAAATCAATTAGACTTGGTAAATATGAGTATAAGTCTTATGGTAAGTGATGTGAGGTCCAAATGGAAGCCCAAGTGTATGCCAAATGGGAAACTTTTTGTAATAGGCTAAAATTTTAAATGGATTTGCACAAGGCTCCACCTTAAATGGGCATATCTAAATATGTATAATGTTTTATGTGATGAATACCCTATCAAATGAAAGTTCTTTGAGTCTAGTTTCCAACGCTTCAAACCGTTCGTCATTTGGACATTCCTACGCAAAGTTATGATCAACTTACCAAAGGCTGGAAAATGCGATCATGTGCCATGTCAGTTATGCGATCTCAATGTCAATTATGCGGTCCGCATTTCTAATCTGCGGTCGCAAATCAAACCGCAGATTGACCCAGTGTAGCCCAGTTTTGGGCACCGATTTTGCAGTGCATTCTGCGGCCCGCATGTTCATTCTGTGGTCCATTCTGCGGTAGCATAGTTGACATCGGAGGGTTAATTTTCTAATTTTTATAACCCAACCCCATTTCAATATATAGGCTTAGGGGTTCATTTTAGGGTCATTTTTCACTGATTTTAGAGAGAGCTGAGAGCATTTTAGAGAGAGAAGGAGGAACCCAACATTTAAATCATCCAAGTCTTGCATCAATCTTCAAGAATCAAAGAACTCAATCACAAGTTCTTCATCTAAGAGGTAAGATTCTATACCCTAGGTTTTAATTTCAAGTTTGGAGTATAAGATGGGGTATTGAGGTATGATGATTGGGTGTAACACTATTATGTATAAATGCATTTACAACTTAGGTTCATGGGAAGATTGCTTAACATAAATAGGTAAAGATTGAGTTGGGAAATGAAGGAAACCTTGTAAAATAGATTTGAAATCAAGATGCTCAACTAGTATTTGATAAAATGCTCAAATGAGCTGAAACCATGAATACTTTTCTAATTTGTGTTAAATTTTGTTATGTCTCAAACTCGATTAGAATTGCTAGAATTTTCGGAACGTTGTAGTAACTTAAGGAAAGCTTAGACGAGGTATGTATGGCTAAAACTCCCTCTTCTTAGAAATTGAGCTCCCATGGTGCCCCTGCGTATGTTGTAAGTATGGAATTTGATTTATATAGTATTCATTATTTCAGAGGATTTGGGGTGTTGCAAGAACATATGTAAAAGATGTACCTCAATGTGTTTAATAGGTTATTCTTGGTACTTTACATGAATTGGTGTTGTGACCCTATAAATGCAAAAGATGAATTCCAATATGATCAAGGTGCTATTGTTGATAACTAAAAAAAGGAGTTCAAGGAATATGAATCATATATTGAAATTCTAATACCTTAAATTGAGAATTGAGTTGCATATCTTATGCCAAACTATGTGAAATCCTCTATGTGTAGAGATGTCTAAAGTAATCAAATGAATTTGAGAAATATGGTGTGTCCAATGTGCCAAGAACTTGAATTTTATATAATGTCATGATTGAAAAAGAAGGATTCAAGAATAATTGGTGTAATTATTTGCTTATGCCTTCGATGTGTATTTTTATTACGGGTTGGGGTATCCCTTCTATTGATTTGCAAGAGTCCATTGTGTTTAAGGTTCCATTGTCAATAAACTTGAGGTGTATGATTTCTGAGATATTGTATATGTCGAGGATTCATGGTTCCTCTCATGTGTATTTGACATCTTGAATTAAATGGCTTGTCATTGAAATTGAGTTATGAAATATGGCCTAGCCAAGTATGCTGTAATGATTGTGGCCCCATGTGCCGATTAAATAATATGTTGACCTTATGGACGGGCTATGAAACGCATAGGTGTATAATATAATATGTGGGACCTATGGACGGGCTATGAAACGCATAGGTATATAATATAATACGGTGTGTGAACCCTATGGACGGGTTATGAAACGCATAGGTGTATAATATAATATGTGGGACCTATGGACGGGCTATGAAATGCATAGGTGTATAATATAATATGTGGGACCTATGGACGGGCTATGAAATGCATAGGTGTATAATATAATACGGCGTGTGAACCCTATGGACGGGCTATGAAACACATAGGTGTATAATATAATAAGTGGGACCTATGGACGGGCTATGAAATGCATAGGTGTATAATATAATACGGTGTGTGAACCCTATGGACGGGCTATGAAACGCATAGGTGTATAATATAATATGTGGGACCTATGGATGGGCTATGAAACGCATAGGTGTATAATATAATACGATGTGTGAACCCTATGGACAGGCTATGAAACGCATAGGTGTATAATTTGATATGTGAACTCATTGGACGAGCTATGAAACACAACCTAGATGTATGGAGATTTATGTGAAAGCTATGTGATCCCTTTTATTTGATAATGTTGTGATCATTT
>MU739427.1:0-10690 GCA_026770625.1 Nicotiana glauca
ATAATGTTCACAAAAATATGTTCAAATCATCAAATATGATATTGGATCTAGGGCATATCTAATATATCCCTAACAATAAGACCATTGAACATTTCTTGGAAATCATGCATCCTTGCCATACTTTTGTCTACTATCACATTGGCGCTTGTGCATTATTATCTAAACAGTCTTAGTACATAATACTGGAGATAATAAGTTTTAAAAAAGAAAAAGAAAAACATGAATGGGAAAAGGGTTGCTAATGAAAACATGTAGAAACATTTGCTGGTACACATGAATCAACAAAGATAATTGCAACCACTTTCTTCAGTCCTGGAAATGTTAATAAGTATTCTGACAAAACGATTTTAGACTAGAACAAAAATTAACTACAATCTGTTAGCAATGAGTCTTTACTCTCTAGTTTGAACTTGTATGAACTCCGATCCAGATTGGTTACTTACAAAAATATTCGGAATCTTTCTTTCAAATGTATGTATCTTTTCTCACATGTATGATCCTTCTTGTATAGTATCTTGCTATCTAATATGTGAGCTTCAATGCATTCTACGCGTTCATAGAGAAGCACTGGTTATTGGACTCTGTTGAAGCAGAGGCAACAAATACTCTTGGCAAAACTCTTGCTTTACGTTTCCTCGGATATGGATAGATGGCAGCAAGCTCCCGAACATGGTTTAATACATGATGAGGAATTGAGGACCAACCATGCTTCTCCTTTGCCGCGACCTGCAAATGTTGTAGTTTTTTACCAAAAAAAAACACTAAAAAAGGAAATTTAGAGTAGCAAATGACTTAAATATACCAACCCACAACTAGATTTTTGCCATAAATTCTTTTCTATTTGTTAAAGGGTGTGGAAGTTGGGAATTAGGGTAGAAGGTTAGTAGTTAGGCGGGAGTGTCTCATTTTCGTGTCCGTAGCATTAGTATTAATCTTTTATTTTCATACCTTCGTATCCGTAGGTTTCTTTTACCTTATGATTGATTCTTTCGCTACGATTATTCTATCGCCATGTCTCCCTATCACCTTATCTTGTTGATGTTACTACACGTTGTGTCTGCTTCTTTTACTTTTTATCTTGAGCCGATGGTCTATTGGAAACAACCTCTCTACCTTCACAAGGTAGGGGTAAGGTCTACTTACACTCTACCCCAGACCCTACTTTGTACAATTACACTGCGTTTTTTTGTTGTTAAAGGGGGCAACTTTGTACAATTACACTGCGTTTTTTTGTTGTTAAAGGGAGCAGTTGCTGCAATACTATGACACACTCGTAGGAAAAGGATGTGGCTTTGCAATATGATATTCACATTAATTATGTGCAAAGAATCATAAAAGTGAATGTTTGAATCAAAATTGAAATGAAAGGGGACAGATTAGAGGGTTTCAATTGATAGGAGGAGGAATACCATACCCCTCTCCGGCTATTCAACCGTTGGAGGCTAGCCCTCAAAAGATTCCGCCATTTGTCCTGACAGAAGCAAGGGACTAAAATCATACCAAAAATATATGGAAAGCAGAAAAGTACTATATGATAGTACTAACAGACAGTTACTACCTTCAGATCAGGTGGACTACGATGCGCAGATGATTGGAAATACAACCTCTTTATGTCAGTCCATCTGCCTACACCATACTGAGATACACCCTCCACCAGCTTTAGGACCTCAGGTGTTGACCAATAGTTATGTTTTCTGTTTTGGTTAGTGCCTCTGGTCTCAGTCCCTATAGTCCAATCATCTTCAGATGTAGTATTATCATTCGACTGGTCAGAAATCGTGCCAGAAGAATCATCTTGTGCCTCAGCTGCTGTAGAAGATAAGCATTTGAAGGAACTCCATTGGATATGTTCTCTCCTTTTCACATGTTGAACCCTTGGCTTTTTTCGGAAATTGAATACCCTTGCTAAGGCAGTAGATGCTTTAAGGAGCTCTTCACGACTTGCTGATGAGACTTTAACCCCTTCATTTTCCCTCGAATCTAGAGAGCAATGCATGCCCTGGTTTTGCGAACCAAATGTTATGTGGTGCTTCAGCCATTCCTCATCCGTGACAGAAGTTTGATGTCCAAACATCTTCCTGAACATCTCGAGTAGTTTATCAGTTGACATGTCATCAAATCCCAGACAATTGTGATTGTCTAATCGTAGAGCATCATAATCAGATGAGTTACTTGGATCAGAAAACTTTAACACATCAATGCCACATTTTTTTCCATTTGAATCAGCAAGCTGGTTTTCCAACTTCACATTTCCAATATAGGATATATTGACATCACAGAGGATGGGAGTCTCTTCCTCAACTTCAATATCTGATAAATAGAGAAGAGAAAAGCAGGACTAGAAATAACTTAGCCGCTAAAAGATATTTAATTATGACAGAAACAAAGTAGGTAAAGGAAAGAGTAAACAAGAGTGATAACGGGAGATGCAACAACTGCTTACCCAAAAGGTAATCTTCACATGAAATGGAGCTATAATTTTCGTCATATCCGTTTGAAAATCCATCAAGAAGCTGAAAAATCAGGTATGTTCAACTAATCAATGAGAATGAAAGGGCTATGGAACAACATAAAAAGAGAAAACAAATTGGACTTAACAAATATGCCTTGCTCGCAAGGATACATACCTTCTCCCTCGTTACATCCACTTCGGTAAGAGTTGCGGGAAGGGCATCTAGATGAAAGATCAGAGACCAAAATATATTAGTTATTGGAAAACACTAAGAAAGATAAATAGAAATCAGCAGTCAATGAACCACTGTGAGTAGCCATTTGCTCTCATCTGATTTACATAGCTCTAGTTCATAAGACTAATTACCATGCTCAACAGACTCCAGAGCTGAAAAATCCTTAAAGTAGCTCTCTGGAACACTGAATGTATATGTCTTAAGATCTAGAAGAGTATCAACTATATCATCGTACTCCGGTTCTGCTAATAAGTGTTCCACTCCTATGGCTTCCTCCTCTGATGCAAAATAATCAGAGGCGCCGCCTACGACCTAAAAAAAAACATACAAATTTAAACAACATAAAGTAAAAGAAGATTATTGATCAGAATGTGCAGCATGTTCTTGAACAGCCGAATGAAGTGAAATCTAAACTAGTTGTCCACCAGAATGTTTAGGTACCTGTTCTGGCTCTTGTCGAATGATGCTTGCACTCGCATTCAGTGTCTTTGAGCTGTATTGCAATGAATCTAGAGCACTCTGCATTTTACACTTTTGTCCAACTTTTCCTAACATTTTCTTGAGAATGACTACCAGAAACAGAACAAAATAAAACATTGCAGCCTTAGCATGGTATATCAGAAAAGGAAATGATGTGCATTTGCAGTGTTGCAAAAAGAACCAATAATATGCACATATGAAGTAATAACTAATCAGTAACAAGTAACAGTGTATTTTATCCATTTGGAAATACCAATTAAATAACATCCTTTAGGCATATACATATATACCTTGTATTCCAGAAATATGGAGCCAAAAAGATTAATAATAACAATAACTGATGTAGCCACACTTCAAACATGAACTAGAAACTCCAAAGATTGCAAAAATGATCATAATGAAAGATCATAACATATTACTGGAATTTTTCAGGTCCAAGACCAAGAATCATAAGAAAATGCATATTCAACTAAATAAAATCATTTAATCAACAAATTATGGGACAAAACTTTGACCAACACCCCAGCAGATTCTCACAATATATATACCTTTTTCAAAAAAATAAATAAATAGAGATTCGATACCAAAAGGCCATATGAAGAACTATAACATCAGTAACATGAACCTAAAACAAAAACAATCTTGTGTTAAAACATCACATGTTTTCTTATGCAGTCAATTTTGGGTATTATATTAAAACTACTAAAAGATTAACGTGGACAAGTAATGATTCAAGAATTATGAGAAAAATGCATGCAAATGCAATAACTTATAAGTAATTAATTGAGACACCCTGAAGACAAAACCAGAAAAGAAAAGGGGAAAAGAACAAACCTTGCATAAACAAGAACAAAAGGCTCTGATCATACTATTTTTTCCAAACATAAAGAACCATTCTTTAAGAGGAAAAGCAAAAAATAAAGAAAACCCAGAAAAGTTTTACACATTTAATGCATGTAGCAGAGTATCATATAAGAAAACGGCACGTGGAAAAGCAAAAAACCAAAAGGAATGAAGCTGCAGATAGCTGTAGGCTGTAGCTGCCTCTGTTTCAGTAGTGGGAGCTGATTTTGTCTTTTGACAGAGAGAGTGGAGACGGACGCGACGTTACATGCAGAAGTGAATTGGAATTATGGTCTTGGTGTCCGGAAAAGGTGACACGTGGAGGCGTGGTGTGTGGCTATCTTATTGTACCGTATGAAATGGTACAACCTTATAAAGGAATTTGGAAATATTCAGTTTTAATATCCAATTTTTGTCATCATTCTAGTGACATGAATTTATATTTTACCTAAAATTATCCGAATATTCTCAATTTTGTATATATTAGATTCAACATGATTCATTTTTATTTTAAATATATAGTTTATACTCCACTTGTCCCAAAAGAAAAAAGGATCAGAGGACGATTGAAAGATTATTTAGTTTTAAATATTTTAAATTGAAAAAAAAAAAGAGTAAATGGCCATTGTTGTTCAAATGAAAATAAAAAAAATTATCTACACCTAGTATTTCCATCAAATTAACAAATATACATGACATTTTTGTCACAATTCATCACATAAATATTTTCTTACTGAATCATGCATGGTTAATTAATAAGTACTACAGCCAAATATCTCTATAACATACTTATTTGTCCTGACATTTTTTATTTGTTATAATGAAGTACTGTCATGGAAAATTAATTTTAAAGAAAACTTAATCGTTATAGTGAAATGTTATTATAAAGAATGACTATTACAAAAAGGTCAGACGGTATATATTATTGCCTCGATTAATTATCACTTGATTGATAAACTGGCATAATTTGATGCAAACATAGAGGATATGTAAATATTTTCCAATCAAGAAAGGGTCCTCCAAAACAACCCTATAAGCAACAAGTGATCACGTTTAATTTCTTTTCACCACTTATTATAATTCATTTCACATATGCACGTAAATATAAAGTTTCCACTAAATATAAATGACGACTAATTATTAAACAAAAAATTACAATTACAATTTTATACAGATAACAGATATTGAAACTCAAAATCATAAGGTATCTTCTCAACAATGGTGGACACTTTGCCTCCATTAACACCTCTGAAAGAATCAACAATGGATTTCCTCAATGAACCTGATGTAGGTAATTGTTGACAAATCCAGTCTACTAATGAGTCCAAATGTTGAGCAAAGTCATTCATATTTCTTAGCAGAAGCTCAGGTATAGCTATTTTCTTTGTGCTTGTTACAATTAGAGAAGCTTGAAAATATTCTAACTTTGATTTTTCTAACTCAGCTGTAACTCCATCACTTGTATATATCTTCACCTGCACATTCATTTTCACTTGTAAAATTGTTGCCATGTGACCACGAGGGTACGGGTTTAAGCTGTGGAAACAGCTTCTTGCAGAAATGCAAGGTAAGATTGCGTACAATTGACACTTGTGGTTCAGCCCTTCCCTGGACCCCTCGTATAGCGAGAGCTTAGTACATCAGGATGTCCTTTTTAATAAGTCACAAGTATAATCAGGCCAATCTTCAACGTATGACGGGTTGAAGATAAATTTGTTCTTGAAATAATGTTTAAATATCTAAGAACGTGTGCAATATATAATAAGCAATTATGTTATGGTAATAGATTGACTTACTGCTGGAGAAGAACGTGTGCCACAACATAAGGCAAACATGATATTTGGATCGAATGATTCAAGTCCATGTAGTCCACGAACTACAGTTTCTTTATCCTCTTTTTCACCTTTTCGATTTACCTATTTAAATATCATATCGATGTAAGAGATAATATACATTACATGCAAAAACACAAATTACGCTTCAGTCTCAAAACAAGTTAGTACAAGTGAAAGGTAATTTACCGCTTTTGCAGGTGAATTTACTGGTTTTCTCAAGATAAAATGCTCGATTGCATGTGCATTTATCGTATTGCCACCAATGTTTAGAGTTGCCTGAAAATCAATCAATTCTTACGTAAATTCCTACTTAATATATAAAAATACGAAAATTTTATCAAGAAAATACGAAATATTAATGACCTTGTTCATAAGTGACAGAAATTTTTCAGGATTAGAACTGGAAGGAACTCCATGTTGAAGAAATCCCTGGAATAAGAATTCAAAAAGATATATGCACTTTAATTTATAACTGGATTAACCTAGATATATTAATATTTAGAAAGAAATGAAAACATAAAGCTTAATCTAGTGTACATGCATGATACAAGCGTTGTACATGTTGATCCAAAATGCTAGCTTCTGTTGGTAACTCAGCAGTCTTAAATCTATATTTTGTAGACTGTTCATCATAAGCCTGAAATTATAAAAAATACAAGAAAATATTACTCCATTTAGAAGAGAAACCTATGTTGCAAACAGAAAAATAAAAAAGAATAACTTATATGTGGTGAGAATATAAAGAATTTTTACGCTATCAGTATAATTTAACTTGTTATACAGTTAGAACTCTCTATAGCATTATCGTTATATATAACAGTTATTCAATATAAAAGTCAAGTTTTTTATTGAACCAATTCTCGTGCTACGTTATAATATATGTTCTGTATAATAACATTTCGTTATAATGTCCCAAAAAATCCAAAAAAAAAAGGCTTATAGAGAGTTTTGACGGTAATTGTAGGTAACATGCTTTATTTTTCATGTAATTATTCCACTTATTCTAACAGTTACTTGTAGTTATAGATATTATAGTGTAAAACTTCTTTTACATTGTTAGTGTACATAAGTTAAACTTATAAGTAATTAATTTGCATGTAGGAAAAATATATAAAATAAATTTCTAAAGGTTTAGACATACTTGAGCTTTTGAAATAGAGGGATGGAGTTAGAAGTCGAGATGCATTTTGCCTCCATAGAACTTTTTGCAAATCTAACCAAATTCTTGTAAGGGCCAATATCTCTTGGAATAGACTCTTCTGAATCAAAAATACCATAAGGATCTTGTTGTCTTGAATCTTTCTGAATCAAAAGGCTTGTTTTCGAGTTCAAATTTGGTTCAGCTCTGAAACTTAAAGAGAAATTGCTTGACCTAGCAATAGGACCTGATTTTTCTAACTCCATTGCTCTTGATGTTCTAAGCAACCTTATAAAAATAAATATCAAACATTTCATAATGTTTTCAGATAATTTATTTGGTGGCCAACGATGAATTGTGTCTTCTTCTGTGTGAAGTGGACTTGGCATTACTTTTGGCTGAAGTTCGTGTGTTGGAGTTGACATAAACTTTGGGATTTCTGCGTTACGTTCTCTCTGAAAAATCAAAATATAAATTGAATCAAGAAAATTATACAAAATTTGGAGTTAATTTCACGAATTAAAGGTCAATTGCAGCAAAGTAAACTAAATTTTTAACAAAAAAAATATTTCATCAACTAAATTAATATTTCGCGTAAAATATAAATAGTTGAAAAGCGCTAGAAATCACAATTAAGTTGCCATATAAAATAATTATCAAATAAACACTGTCAAATCGATCATCAAAAAGAAATATATATTGAAACCGTCATTTCCAGTAATATATTTATCGATGCTTTTTTTTTTGCAGCTTTTGTTGTTGTCGGAACTATGTGGTAGGATTCAGCAACTACCAGCATTAAATTATTTGGCTCACTCGTTATCAATGAAATATGGAGTACTTCCAGCAAGAAATATATTGAAGAGTTAGTGGTAGGCTAGTAGTAAATCAAAGTTTATCATAAGTCTAGTCTAAAATACCTAAAAACTAAGCTCTTTATGAATATATTGACAATAATCCGGCGCATAAAATAAAATTACCAAATATAAATCTAAAAACATTAAAATTATCTGATATTGTTCCTAAATTTTAATTGATTTTGATGATGTGGCAGTGCTTATTTTACATTTTGCATTTTATAAGAAATTTAGGGATAGTAGGTACTTTTTATCTAAAAAGTTTAACTTTATGACTTTACTACGATTAATTCGATTGAAATAAACCCATAAAAAAGTCTTGAAAATACTAATAATAAGAATCAGAATATTAATAAATAAAAAAATAAAGGACTTACTCTTGGAGTTGGATTTCTTGGTTCTCTTAAAGGAGAAGGGGTTTTAATCATCCCACTTTTCCTTGAAATTCTCTCACCAAATGTTCGAACTTGTTGATGTAATTGATTTTCCTCCTGATCAGTAATATTGAGTTTTGACTTCATCATTATTTTCTCATTGATTCTGAAATCATTAAGACCATAATCACCTTTTATAGCTTTGCTAATGAAATGCAAAGCCTTAGTCTCAAATGGCAACTTTTGATCATTTATTCCTTTGAATTTGTTTGGATTTGGTGGAAGTGATGATGAAGATATATTTTGAGGACTGTTGATAATTCCTTGTTGTTGACATTGTTTCAGCTTTGCTACAAATTGTTTGGACTTGGTTTTTTCAGTAATGTTGATTTCCTTCTCCTTATTCACATCACATTGTAGCTGACTGATTTGGCTTTCCAACTCAACTATTTCATTTTCAACCATGGCTAGTTCTGCAAATAGCTCCTTCATCTACAAAATTTGCAATTTAGTAGGTACCAATTAGTACAGAGTTTAAGTTCGACGTACTAACGGTTTAAATACATTATCACGTCACTTATAAGATAATAATTACAAGTAAAACTCTATCATATATTAATCGACTTGATATAACATGTTAAACTATATTGATAGTGAATTTTTTTTACACGATCAGTATACATATATAACTTAAATCTATTACCCCCTCCGTTTCAATTTAGATGATACATTTCGCTTATCGAGAGTCAAACGGTGTTAAGTTTGGCCACATTTTAAAATATACTCCCTCCGTTTCAATTTATGTGAACCCATTTGACTGGGCACGGAGTTTAAGAAAAAAGAGAAGACTTTTGATCTTGTGGTATAAAATGAGGCACCTTTATTTTGTGTGGCTATAAATCATTGCATAAAGGTAAATTGTTTCCAAATAAGGAAAGAGGTCATTCTTTTTGGCACGGACTAAAAAGGAAATAGGTTCACATAAATTGAANTCATTGCATAAAGGTAAATTGTTTCCAAATAAGGAAAGAGGTCATTCTTTTTGGCACGGACTAAAAAGGAAATAGGTTCACATAATTTAAAACGGAGGGAGTATCTTTTTGTCCTATTGACATGAGAAAAATTGCAACAAATTATACTTTTCGCATAGCTTTTTAATATTCAAATTTATATTTTAAAATACTTAGTTAAACTAATTCAATTTAGCTTCAAAGTATAGTCAGTTGACTTTCGATAAGCAACATGTGTCATCTAAATTGAAATAGAGGGAATAGTATATAATTATATATGGAGAAGAAACTAATTATTTTAGGATTATAACCCCCAAAAAAGTACATATTCATTTCAAGAACGATATTACCGGCTTGTTATCGATCCAATTTCTTACCAAATCCTCTAAAAAATAAAAATAAAAAGTTTGTTACTTTAGTAGGTACATAAGGATGGTTGGTTGAATCAAGCTTAGGTTGAAAGTAAACGTCAGATCCTTTGATGACAAAAGGTAGTTTCTTCATATTCAAATAAATTCTTCAAAAAAAGGCTTTGCATTCTTTATGTGTAAATTTAGAGGCTATGATTTGCATTTTACTTAGATTTATTCCAAAAAAATACAGTACATAATTTCACGTGTAACTAAATCAGTGAAGAAAATCTCACTTTTCTATACTTTTCTTCTAAGCTTGTGTTAATCATGAAATCTTAGGGAGAGGAGAAGATCAATCTATCAAAGTTAGATATACACACAAAAGTTGAAGGCATAAATACTAATTTCAACAAAAATTTACCAAGAAATTTAATTAAATTACCTTAGGAGGAAGGTAATTTGGAATGCTGAAAGATGAACCATCCTTTCGCTGATGAACCTTCTCCAGAAATTCATGCACTTTTTGTTCTTGATTCAACATTTTCCTAAGCTCAGCAACCTAATTAAATGAGAGTATAAGACCAAAAGAAATAAATGGTTCTTATATTTCTGGGGATGCATCAAAGATTTCTAGGTCAGCTATATATAAGAGTGTACATAGGTCGGGTTGGTTCGGATTTTACAATTACCAAATCAAACCAATTGTGTCAGATTATTAAATCTAAAGACCAAACTAAACCAATAAAACTCGGATTTTTCACTCTCGGTTTTTCTCGGGTTTTCTCGGGTTTTCGGGTTATTCGGGTTTTTTCGGATTTTTTTCCCGTAAAATTTTCGTAGAACAAAACATATAAATTATGCTCAAAATATTTCTTTAGTCCTAGTAAGATACAACTATATAAGATATTTTCCAAGAAAATAATAGAAAATATGATATGTCATGACATTATCCTAAAATATTCAACAATAAAGACAATAAAAATATGTAATATAAATATTGCTAATTAAAAAGTCATAATAAAAATAAACATAATCTAAGATTACTAAATCATGCTAAAATAAGGGAGTATTAAATACATGACTAAATGCTAACGAAAAAATAAAAATAGGTTA
>MU739427.1:17145-41363 GCA_026770625.1 Nicotiana glauca
AATCCCGCACAAGAAATTTTTTTTATACTTTTTTTGTAATTTTCAAATTTTTATTTTTTTTTTGCACCCCCACACCCATATGCACCACCCCCCTCTCCCGCACAAGAATTCAGTTTTATTTTTTTCATCTTTCGGTTTACATATTCAAAATTTTACAAGTTCCAAAGTTATGAGTTCGGAGGTTTATGTGTTTCGAAGTTTACGAGTTTAGTAATTATAAAATTTACGGGTTCAAAATTTCGATGTTTCGAAAGTTTTACGGTTCAGAAGTTTATAAAATTTGTGGGTTCGAAAAGTTGTTGGTTCGAAAGTTTATTGCTTCATGTTTATTATATCAAAATTATTTATGAATGCTCTTGAGAAAATATTTTTCTTGATTTGTGTACCAAACACCGAAAATTAAAAAGATTACTACTTATTTTTCAAGAAAATATTTTCTTGAAAAATATTTTTCGCCATACCAAATACACCCTAAGAGTAAAGTAAACAAATGTGACAATGATCAAGTACATTTGCCTATAAGAGAGAAGTCTAATATAACACATATTGGAGATGTTGTTATATGTGATGAGTTGAAGCTGGAAGATGTTTTGTTTGTACCTGAGTTTAAGTTCAACCTAATTTCAGTGTCCAAACTAACTAGGTAGTTGTGTTGTTGAGTGAATTTCTTTCCTGACTTCTGTTTATTTTAGGATCTCTACACTGGCAAAATGAGCGAAATTGGTAGAGAAATAGGTGGTCTGTATATATTAAAGAAGAACTTCTAAGGAGACTTAAAAAAATTTACCAAAGGGATAAGGAAATTTGCATCAACTACAGCTACATAGAGTAATAAGGAAGACGGAGTCTTATGGCACTAAAAGCTAGGCCATGCTACAGTTAGTACTATGAAGAACTTGGATCTATTTCATAACAAATCTGTAGATGTAGTAGTGAATAATGATTGCCCTGGATGCCCACTAGCCAAGCAAAGTAGGCTAGTATTTCCTAGAAGTATGAGTAGAAGTGAAATCCTTTATCTCTTTTGCATATGGATGTTTAGGGACTATATAGGTTTCCCACTTATGATAGAAATTATTTCTTCCTAACTATTGTGGACGATAATACAAGGGATACTTGGGTGCATTTACTTCAATTGAAAAGTGATGTTTTTGTGGTGTTGAAGAGATTTCTTGCCATGTTGCACACCCAATTTTAGTCCAAAGTTAAGATAATTAGAACAGATAATGGCACAGAGTTCTTTAAAAAATACATGAATGAATTGTTTTATGCTTATGGGATAGTTCATCAAAGCAGTTATGTATACACTCCACAGCATAATGGAATAGTGGAGAGAAAATATAAGCACATTCTAGATACGGCTAGGACATTGAAGTTTCAAGCAAGTATTCTTAAAAAGTTCTGGGGTGAATGCATCAAAACAGCTGTGTATGTGATAAATAGAATGATACTGATTTGTTGAATGGTAGAACTCCATATGATCTCCTTCATAACAAGTCACCCTCATTGTCTCACCTTAGAGTGTTTGGGTGTATTTTTTATGCCACTAATTTGGTTAAGGAAGAAAATTTTTCACCAAGAGCAAAATCAGTTGTAAGGCTATGCAGAAACATAAAAAAATCTACATGCTAATGGATTTGAATACTAAATATTTCTTTGTTTGCAGAGATGCTATTTTCAAGGAGAATATCCTTCCATTTGCCAAACATTGTTCCACATCTCACAATGCCGAATGACATACAACAACTGTAAATCCCATCTCAGGCTTGGAACAATTTGAACCTTTAGAGAACTCCCATAGCAATATGCATCTAGAGTCAGAAGGAAGTGCAAGCAGCGATTTAGCGAAGTCTGTTGAGGGGAGTGGTGTTGTCCCTGACATTGCAGAACATGAAGAAACTGGAGAAGCAAATATCCATGATATGCAAGACTCACCAGCAACAAATTTAGATGATGATGCAAATGCAGATTACAATAATGCAACAACAGAAAATGATAATGTTGATGCACCAATAAGTAGCAATGCAGATCCAGAACAACACTTAATGCAGGAAAATGAAGTGAATCCCCCAGCAGCTCTTGAACAAGAGTCAACTGAGGTAAGAAAATTAAAAAGAACTGCAAAGGAACCTCCATATTTGCAGGACTATATGACTACAACAAAAAAGAGTTCCTTTTATCCCTTATCCAACTATCTATCCTATAGCAGGTTTACTAGTAAATGTAGAAGTTTCTTAGCTGGATCTCAGCACTAACAGAATCAAAAACCTTCAGTGAAGCATCTAAGGAAACAAGGTGGATTGAAGCCATGGAAACTGAGATCAAGGCTTTAGAGGACGACCGAACTTGGGATGTTGTTGACCTTCCAAAAGGCATGAAGGCTATTGGATCAAAATGAGTGTACAAGATAAAATACAAAGCAAGTGGTGGATAGAAAGGTTCAAGGACAGGTTGGTAGCCAAGGTCTATAGCCAACGAGAAGGCCTAGACTATAATGAAACCTTTTCACCAGTCGTCAACATGGTAACTGTGAGATCTATGATTGCTCTTCCTGCTTCTAAAGGCTGGAATATATCTCAAATAGACGTATATAATGTATTCTTGCAAGGGATTTGCATGAGGAAGTGTGTATGGAACATCCTCAAGGTTTTAGGAGATAGGGGAAGACAAAGGTCTACAAACTATTGAAATCATTATATGGTCTTAAATAAGCCTAACGACAGTGGAACAATAAGCTCGATGAGGCCTTAACAGCTACAGGATATGTTTAGAGTCTATATGACTATTCATTATTCACTAAAAGGAAAGGAGATGACTTTGTAGCATTATTGATATATGTTGATGACTTACTGATCACTGGAAATAGTGAGGAATTTATCAATGAGACTAAAGTTGTCCTTCATCAGAAGTTTAAGGTGAAGGATCTTGGTGATCTCAAATACTTTTTGGGAATTGAAGTCATGAGATCCAAAGAAGGGATTCTATTGAATCAGAGGAAATAATGTGCTATGATTTGGGATTAAGTGGTGTTAAGCCTGTCTCAACTCCCATAGATCTCAACCAGAAGTTCACTTCTTCTGAGTTTGACAGACACACTGGCACTACAGGTGATGAAATCCTGACAAGTGTGAGTTATACCAAAGATTGATTGGTAGGTTGATCTATTTTACTATCACACGGTCAGACATTGTGTTTGCAATCCAAACTCTTAGTCAGTTCATGCAAGAGCCCAAAAATTCTCACCAATGACTTTGATCTTCATCATATTTAAAAGCAATAATACGTTTTTGCATACAAAAATTATCATCTATCCAATGGCATGTAACAGTCAAGTAATAATTTCCATTTACAGCACGACCAATATCAGAAGTAAGAGAAACTTTACAAGGAAGACTTGCGAACAAATAAAGTATATATGTCTGATATTGTCCAAAAAGCCTAAAGATATCAGCTCTACAAGTACTTCTAGGAATACCTTTAAACATAGGGTTATAAATTCTTTGAATATAAGTAACAAGATACAGTGAAGAAGCAAAGCTAAAAGGTAAACAACCTAAAACAATCATTTTAGCTAATTCTTCCCGATCTTTCTTAATATTGTATTTTCCAAATAACCCCCCAGTACTCGGGTTAAGTTTTTGTTGCCCAGATGACTCATCTACTCCGCAATCAAGAGGATGTTTCTCTTTCATATGCCTACGAATTTGACCCGTTCCCCCTCATTTACCGGGATCATGTTTATAATATTCACTAGAAATTTTATATTTTACATAATTTTTTTGATCTTCTAGTCTTTCGAAAAATATCCAACACTTACTTCTTAATCGTCGATTCTTCTTAATAGGAAAAGGAGGTGTGATGATCCGGCCCGTAGTCTCATGTGTAATTGCTCCGTTTCCCCCATTAATTACTTCTTCATGTTTCATTATCGACATTGGTTGTGTTAGAGTTGAATTGGATTGGTTTTGATAGGAAATGAGATATTTAGCCTCTTTAAGGAAGGCTTATATTGGAAAAGTCAACTGGATGTTGACTATTGAGTTAGAGGGCTCAGATGTGAATTTCGGTGGTTCGGTTAGCTTCGGGGGATGATTTGTGACTTAGGAGCGTGATCGGAATTGATTTTGGAGGTCCGGTGTAGAATTAGGCTTGAATTGGCGAAGTTAGTATTTTGGCGAATTCCAGTTGATAGGTGAGATTTTGATCCGAGGGTCAAAATGGAATTCCGAGAGTTGCAGTAGCTCCGTTAGGTAATTTTGGATGTGCGGGTAAAATTTTAGGTCATTTGGAGGTGTTTTGGTCGGGTTTTTGATCGAATGTATGTTTCGGAAATTTTGAAGAAACTTAGGCTTGAATCCGTGGTGAATTGATAATTTTGGTGTTGTTTGACATGTTTTGATGATCGGAACAAGTTCGTATGATGTTTTGGGGTATGTTAGTAGTTTGGTTGAGGTCCCGGGGGATTCCGGGTGGCTAAACGGATCATTTTGGACTTGAGGAAATTGTTGGTTTTTCCAGCTGTGGTGTTGCAGGAAGTCCCTTCTTCGCGTTCGCGTGTGTGTGTCGTGAACGCATAGGGCAAAGTGGGGATGCCTGGAAAGTGTTCATCGCGTTCGCGTTGGGGCCACGCGTTCGCGTAGGTTGAGTTCCTGGTGTTTCGCGTTCGCGTTTGGGAGCATCGCGTTCGCGTAGAGGTAAGTAGAGGGCCAGCCTATGTGTGCTTCGCGGTCGCGTTCGCGTAGGTTTGGGGCCCAATCCTTCACGTTCGCGGGGGGAATAGATGCGTTTGCGAAGGGCAATTTTGGTCAGAGGAAAAGTTATGCATCGCGAACGCGAGAGTGGTCTCGCGTTCGCATAGAAGAAAAAGCTGGAGACAGAAGGGTTTTTATATTATTTCATCCGCGACCACATTCATAATTTCCTCCATTGTTGACCACCTTAAGAGCTTTTTGATAGATATTGAAGAGGAATTTGACGGGAATTGATTGGAGGTAAGTCTCGTGACCTAGAAACGCTATTTTATTGATGAATCCACCTTTAATTCTTGAAAAATTGGGGGGAAATTTGAAGAACTAGTACTTGGTTTTTAAAATGAAAATTTGGGATTTGAAAGGGCATTTGAACTCCAATTTTGGTAAATTTGATATGTATGAACTCGTGGCGAGACGAGGAATCCGGTAATATGAGTTTTGTAATTTTTTGAGAAGTGGACCCGCGGCTCGGGTTTTCTAGTTTCGAGATTTTTGCTATATTTTGATTGTTTTCGATTGGGTATTGTTCCCTTAGCATAGTGTGACGTATTCGCTTTGATTTTGGATAGATTAGACGCGCGAGGAGGCCGAATTGAGGGGCAAAGGCATCGCGAGCTTTAGATTTAGCCGGTTCGAGGTGAGTAATACTTGTAAATGATATCCTGAGGGTTTGAAATCCCGGATTTGCACATCATAGTGTTGTATTGAGGTGACTTGCATGTCGGATATGAACGTGGGGTAGAGTACCATTGGGGATTGTGACTTGGTCCGTCCCAGTTGTTTATTTTATCGCATATTTGATTGAAACTACTTGTATCATCATGATTTGGCTGATTGCCATGTTTTGGGCTTCGTGTCGATTATTTGAATCCTTCAGGGATTGATATCACTATTTTTGCATTACTTTGTATGTTATTTGATCTCAGTCCAAGGTTTTAAAATACTGTTTTGCAAACTCGGCCATACTTCTAAGTTTTGAAAACTCAAATGATATTTTGGGCTGAGAACTACTATTTTACAAATGCCCAAGGGGCTTATGTTGATTTCTGGACTGAGCATGGATCGGGCTGCGCGCCGCAGGATTGATTTCGAAACAGTGGTAACAATGACACTGTATGATATGACTTGGAACAGTGGTAACAATGACACTGTATGATGTGACTTGAAACAGTGGTAACAATGACACTGTATGTTGTAAATTGGTCATGTAACAATGACTGACCAATCAGGTAACAATGACTGACCAGGAATTTATTGATGCCACGAGATGGCTTGATATTGCGCTTGGGCTGTAGGAGCCCCTCCGGAGTCTGTACACACCCCCAGTGAGCGCCGTCGACGTTAAATGGATCGGGTCGTACGCTGCAGCAGGTACCGGAGTGTACCGTCATATGCATTGCATTGCACTCATACATTTGTTCTTATTTTGAAATGTTTGTCATGACACTCAGCACTCTCATATCATTGGCATCCATGCTACTTCTTGCACTGTTTACCAGATACCCTGGTATTATTTGTTGGTGGAGTGATGTGCCCGAGGGGCTGACTTATGTGCTGACTTGCACTATCTGATTACGCATTCATTTGCTTAACTGTTGAAGAAGATATTTTCAAAAGAGGTTTTAATTGAGCCCAGATATTTTCTAAAGGATTTCACGGTTTTACTGATTTCTCAAAGGATTGCACTGTTCTTTATAGCATGATGGAGTGCCTTACGTGATTTCTTGTTGCTCAGTTATTATTTACTTTTATTACTCATTGAGTTGGAGTACTCACTTTACTCCCTGCACCTCGCGTGCAGTTGCAGGTATTGTTCACCCGGTAGCGGGTTATTAGCGGATTGAAGGTATTAATATCGTAGCTGAGCAAGGTGACCGCCAGCGTTCGTGGCACCGGACTTCATCTTTTGAACTTCGGATTTTATTTTGTATATATTATTGGCTATGTAGTGGTGTTCAGTCTTCTTTAGATGCTCGTGACTTGTGACACCCCGGTCGGGTTGTGTTGGGTTGTAAATACTGGTTATTATTATCATTAAGTTGTATTCTCTATTCATTATATTTAATAATTGTTAAAGAGACGATTTGGGTTAGTTGGTTGGCCTTGTCTTCACGAGAGGTGCCATCACGATCGAGTTTGGAAATTGGGTCGTGACAAGTTGGTATCAGAGCCTAGGTTACTAGGTCTCACGAGTCATAAGCAGGTTTAGTAGAGTCTCGCGGATCGATACGGAGACGTCTGTATTTTTCCTCGAGAGGCTGTAGAACCTTTAGGAAAACTTCCCATTATTGGAACTCTTATCGTGCGTACTTGATTCAGCTTGGAATATAACCCTTGAAATCCCTTCCTCACATCGGTATGCGCATATGAGCGCTCAGTGTTATATGTGCCTTGATGGTTTGTGATTTTCCCTGATCGAGGGGCGAAATGTGATCTTTGTGAGTATGTTGGGCCATTCTGGAGGACTTGAGGCTGGATCTTTGCCTATGGCTTGAGCACCGAGGTACTGATTTTGTGAGCAAGTGTTTTGAACTTGTATGTTCGGTATTGTCCCTATTAGCCAGAATGGCGGTTGGATATCCATGCGATGAGTATGTTGGTATCGCGAGATTTAATTATGTGATCTTGGTAGTGACGAAGGAGTCTGCTGAATGATAGATGAGCTGGTAAGTGTTCGATTCCTATTGTGATCTGTTGTGTAGCCCCGAGTTATGGGCGCGTGAAGAATACTTTCGTGTCTCCTAGTTGGGAAGTGAAGTACATTACGTGTGGCGATATGAGTTCAGACTCAGGAAGACTAGATGACTGTGCAACGTATATAATGGTGGAAAGGTGTGCTGAAATACTAAATTGAGGCGGAGCAGGTGGGTTATCTCCTGTGGAGTGTTCTTGAGTGGTATGATCCTTGTGTGTATGTTAGAAGATCTCATGTGTAATTGAAGGGTATGTGTTGAAATCTGAGAATTTGGGTCGCTTAAGATAGTGGACCCAGCCGAGGATGAGATGAATGCGAGATTTGCAGAGGATTACAGTACTAGATGATATGTGTTTTCAAAACTTGTAAATGATTTGAGTTTAATCTCACTAAGGTATTGTGGTATTATTAGAGTAAAAGTGTTATGAGTTGTTGAGTGTGTCTTGATGTATGGCTTCGAGCCAAGTTGGGGAGGTTGTTGTTGATTAGCTGATTGTACGGTTATGTGCTATGTTGGTCCCTTTTTGAGGTATACTGGCGAATCAATTCTGGTTGCAGGAATTGAGCCGAGGATGGCACGAGTGAATCAAAATTTTGACAAAGGTTGTATGGTGCTTCGTAGATGTGAAGAAATAATAGGATGTCTTGAGCTGTTGATGATAAAGAATGCTCAGTGTATAGAGAAGGACGATGTACATTTGTATTGGAATGAGATCATATCCTGCGGTGTCAGAGTGCTAATAAGGCACGAGTGGTTCTGTTCATTGAGTTAGGTAATTTGCAGTTTGAATAAGAGTGAACGACTTTCGAGAATGATTCTAATGTGTTCAAGATTTTACATGAGATAATCAGGTGTATTAAGGTTGTGTATGTGGTTAGAGATTGTGTTTTTATTGGGAAAGGTCAAGACTTGTGGTATCTTATGTTGATTATGGAATTCTATGTATCGGTACCTGGAAAGTCAAGGTAACGAATTCAAATTCGCAGGAAGTTCTTCAGAGTAAAGTATTCTGGAATGTGGTATTTCTGGGCACGGTTGAGAGAGTATCCGGTGGCCTATGTGTCTTAGACAGTGTGGTCTTATATTCGAGTCTCGTGTGGTAGGCCTGGATTGAGGCATTGTGATGTTACAGCAAGGGAGAAATATCAAGTTGATGATGAATCGGAAAGGAAATTAGATAGATGGAATAGCTTGATAGTAGACCGAATCGGTATGGTAATGATATGATTAATTCTTTGTATGTGTGCGAGGTTGTGAGCCCTTACAGGTATTGTGCAGCGAAGCTCTTGAGTTCTGACAGCTTGCTTAGCTTGGTTTGGATAGCAGGATTCAGTCCTGGCAATTTAGCTTGTGCAAATGGAATTGGGAGAGTTTTCTTGTTGAGTTTTACCGTGGTTCGGAGATGTATATATTTTTTATGGGTAAGTGAAGCATGGAATATGTAATGATTCTTCTTCTAGATAGGATTTACGGAAGGTCTTGGCTAGATGAGTTACAGTTCAGTTCTGAAAAGAAGTTCATAAAATTCTTAGGCAACGGGTAGCCTCAGGTAATCAAGGAAATGGTACTGCTAATTGGAAGTAATTTGATAAGAGTATATGTCTCGGAAGCAGGGTAATATGATTAGACTGATAATACTATGATAGTATTGCGGTGTTTTCTTGCTAGATCGACTGCTGATATTTGAGTGTGTATGATGGCACAGAGGAATTTTTGAATATATTTCGTGTAATGCTTGGGTACTTGAGGTGTAATATGTATTCATACTGTGGAATTTGGGGATTTGGTACAGTGATTCGTGTTCTATGTAGAGTTGGAGACTGGGAGTTCTCAGGTATAGACTATGTAGTGGTTGTGGAGGGTATGTGTTGGTACCGTTAGCGGCTATTGGTATTTGGAGGACCGAATAGATCTTTCTTTGATTGATATATTAGATTTTGGATGTGATATTGGGGTGTAGACTGGTTGTCTCAGAGTTGGGTTATTCTGGACTATTATGCTATGGGTTATGTCGGAAAATGCCACAGGTTGCGTGGCGAGGTTTATCGGATCATGTTGTAGCAGAGTGGTTTGTACTCCAAAGACCAGCGGACGGCTGGGAAGGATTGCTTTTCCTTAATTGGGCCTTTGTGGCGGATGTCAGTGTAGAGGTTCCTACCATTGATTCAGTTCCGGTATTGAGGGACTTTTTTGGATGCGTTCCTTGTGGCCGGGCATATCGCCGAGCGAGACTGTGGACTTCGGTATTTATTTGGTGCTAGGAACCGTATCCTACGGCTCCGGCAGGAGTTATAGTAGTGGAAGGAGCAGCTTCAGGCTTCTTAGTATTGAGTTCGTTGGCAGGCCGATGTGGCTAAGTATTTAACTTGAGTTAGTTTGGTTAGTCATGAATTGTATTGATGAAGGATAGGTTGACTCGATCGTTATTGAACCCAATAGTGATCTGGGGAGATCTATGAGTTGCTTTTTCTGTGCTGTGAGGCGTTATGATTTTCGGACTGTGGGCACATATAGTGCGGTGCTATCGAGATTCATAGTGGAAGTTGGGGGGGGGCCTCAGTTGTGTTTGAGTTTTGTAGCTTACAATGCTATATGTAGATATCATTATACACTCAGTATGCTTACGACCGATACTCGATATTTTGTTATAATGAGCAAATTTGGCTCGATGTGCATCTCCCTATATGAGATATTTATGTGGATCGGGTGGCACATCGCCAAAGGTATGTTATCTAGATTGGGTTGCACGCCGCAACAATGTGATGTTGAGAATAGTTTTCCATATATTACTTTGTATGCCTTGCTTCCTGGTTTCTAAGGAAAGTCCGTATTGGGTGTTGCTCGGCAAATGGCGCATCGGTTGTGTCCTTTCAGGATTGAATGGTGTATATTACTTGCTTCACCATGGGTATGATGATTTGTTTGGGTTCCAGATATCAAATTGTGCGTGGCTGTTGATTTTGAGCACATCGACTTAAGGTGCTTCATGTGTAACAATGTTTGGAAAATCGCACATTGTAGCGAGGCCACGTGGAGTTATGACCTTTCGAAGTAGATTCAGGTATTCTATTTCTATGATGGAACGGGGTCTCAGCCTTGTGTTGTGATGGACTGATGAGCTTGAGGTACAACTCTTTCGTTTGAATCATTTGTCATGATTTGAGTATGATCAGACTGTTTCTCATTGGTGCATGAATTATGCAAGTTGTGGCTTAGGCTTGTGTTGAGGTGTCATATCACTAGAGTGGTGTGCTGGAGTCTAGGTGATCGTTGAAGTCACTAATGAGTACGAACAGATGTGATTTCAGCTTGTTAGAAGGATAATATCAAGGTTTGGCCCGGAAATCTGTTGTGGTATTAGTGAAAAAGGAAGTGGCTTCACATATGGTTGATCTGAGGAATGGTTACAGTTTATTGTGTGTTTTATTTATTGTTGGCAGTATATGAAAATGTTGGAGTAATACTTTGGCTAATGAGAGGCTTTCTATCGGTATTCGGTTATTGTGGGCAACCGCTGTGAATAGAGGCTACCGTTCGAGTTTTTGGATTATGTGGTATATCATGTGATTTCACCTGAGGTTGCAGGTATGGGTTGTTACAGCTGGTTCGGGCTTATTCTGAGTATAGATGTGAAGTTCTGATCTAGTGTACGAGTTCGAGAGGTGCAATGTGGTTCTACGGTTTATGGTCTAGGTGGACTGTGAAATTTCATCTATGTTGTATTATCGGACTTATGTGAGATAGGGTGACGTGGGATCACTCGGGTATGTGCTTGGTAGGGTCATTCAGCTTTTGGGTTGGTCTAGTACAACTCTGGGTACGCTCGAGGACGAGCGTTTGTTTAAGTTGGGGAGGATATGACGACCCGGCCCGTCGTCTCATGTGTTATTGCTTCGTTTCCCCCATTTATTGCTTCTTCATGTTTCATTATCGACATTGGTTGTGTTAGAGTTGAATTGGATTGGTTTTGATAGGAAATGATACATTTAGCCTCTTTAAGGAAGGCTTATATTGGAAAAGTCAACCGGATATTGACTATTGAGTTAGAGGGATCGGATGTGAATTTCGGTGGTTCAGTTAGATTTGGGGGATTATTTGTGACTTAGGAGCGTGATCGGAATTGATTTTGGAGGTTCGGTGTATAATTAGGCTTGAATTGGCGAAGTTAGTATTTTGGCGAATTTCGGTTGATAGGTGAGATTTTGATCCGAGGGTCGGAATGGAATTCCGAGAGTTGCAGTAGCTCCGTTAGGTAATTTTGTATGTGCGGGTAAAATTTCAGGTCATTTGGAGGTGTTTTGGTCGGGTTTTTGATCGAATGTATGTTTCGGAAGTTTTGAAGAAACTTAGGCTTGAATCCGTGGTGAATTGATGATTTTGGTGTTGTTTGACGTGTTTTGATGATTGGAACCAGTTTGTATGATATTTTGGGGTATGTTGGTGTTTTTGGTTGAGGTCCCGGGGGCCTCGGGGTGATTCCGGGTGGCTAAACGGATCATTTTGGACTTGAGGAAATTGCTGGTTTTTCCAGCTGTGGTGTCGCAGGAAGTCCCTGCTTCGCGTTTGCGCGTGTGTGTCACGAACGCGTAGGGCAAAGTGGGGAGGCCTGGAAAGTGTTCCACGCATTCGCATAGGTTGAGTTCCTGGTGTTTCGCGTTCGCTTTTGGGAGCATCGCGTTCGCGTAGAGGTAAGTAGAGGGCCAGCCTATGTGTGCTTCGCGTTCGCGTTTATGCGGTCACGTTCGTGTAGGTTTCGGGCCCAAGCCTTCGCGTTCGCGGGGGAACAGATGCGTTCGCGAAGGGCAATTTTGGTCACAGGAAAAGTTATGCATCGCGAACGCGAGAGTGGTCTCGCATTCGCATAGAAGAAAAAGCTAGAGACAGAAGGGTTTTTATATTATTTTATCCGCGACTCCATTCATAATTTCCTCCATTGTTGACCACCTTAAGAGCTTTTTGGTAGAGATTGAAGAGGAATTTGACGGGAATTGATTGGAGGTAAGTCTCGTGACCTAGAAACGCTATTTTATTGATGAATCCACCTTTAATTCTTGGAAAATTGGGTGAAAATATGAAGAACTAGGGCTTGGTTTTTGAAATGAAAATTTAGGATTTGAAAGGGCATTTGAACTCCGATTTTGGTAAATTTGATATGTATGAACTCGTGGAGAGACGAGGAAGTCGGTAATGTGAGTTTTGTAATTTTTCGAGAAGTGGACCCGGGGCTCGGATTTTGCTAGTTTCGAGATTTTTGCTATATTTTGATTGTTTTCGATTGGGTATTGTTCCCTTAGCATAGTGTGACATATTCGCTTTGATTTTGGTTAGATTTGAAGCGCGAGGAGGCCAAATTGAGGGGCAAAGGCATCGCAAGCTTGAGATTTCGCCGGTTCGAGGTGAGTAATACTTGTAAATGATATCCTGAGGGTTTGAAACCTCAGATTTGCACATCATAGTGTTGTATTGAGGTGACTTGCACGCCGGATATGAGCGTGGGGTAGAGCACCGTTGGGGATTGTGACTTGGTCCGTCTCGATTGTTGATTTTACCGCATATTTGACTAAAGCTACTTGTATTATCATGATTTGGCTGATTGCCATGTTTTGGGCTTCGTGCCGATTATTTGAATCCTTCAGGGATTGATATCATTGTTTTTGCATTACTTTGCATGTTATTTGATCTCGATCCAAGGTTTTAGATACTGTTTTGCAAACTCGGCCATACTTCTAAGTTTTGAAAACTCAAATGATATTTTAAATGATATTTCGGGCTGAGAACTACTGTTTTACAAATGCCCAAGGGGCTTATGTTGATTTCTGGACTGAGCATGGATCGGGCTGTGTGCCGCAGTAGTGATTTCGAAACAGTGGTAATAATGACACTGTATGATGTGACTTGGAACAGTGGTAACAATGACACTGTATGTGACTTGAAATAGTGGTAACAATGACACGGTATGTTGTAAATTGGTCAGGTAACAATGACTGACCAGGAATTTATTGATGCCACGAGATGACTTGATATTGCGCTTGGGCTGTAGGAGCCCCTCCGGAGTCTGTACACATCCCCGGTGAGCACCGTCGACGTTAAATGGATCGGGTTGTACGCTGCAGCAGGTACCGGAGTGTACCGTCATATGCATTGCATTGCACTCATACATTTGTTCTTATTTTGAAATGTTTGTCATGACACTCAGCACTCTCATATCATTGGCATCCATGCTACTTCTTGCACTGTTTACCAGATACCCTGGTGTTATTTGTTGGTGGAGTGTTGTGCCCGAGGGGCTGACTTATGTGATGACTTGCACTATCTGATTACGCATTCATTTGCTTAACTGTTGAAGAAGATATTTTCAAAAGAGGTTTTAACTGAGCCCAGATATTTTCTAAAAGATTTCACGGTTTTACTGATTTCTCAAAGGATTGCACTGTTCTTTATAGCATGATGGAGTGCCTTACGTGATTTCTTGTTGTTCAGTTATTATTTACTTTTATTACTCATTGAGTTGGAGTACTCACTTTACTCCCTGCACCTCGCGTGCAGTTGCAGGTATTATTCACCCGGTAGCGGGTTATTAGCGGATTGAAGGTATTAATATCGTAGCTGAGCAAGGTGACCGCCAGCGTTCGCGGCACCGAACTTCTTCTTTTGAACTCTGGATTTTATTTTGTATATATTATTGGCCATGTAGTGGTGTTCAATCTTCTTTAGATGCTCGTGACTTGTGACACCCCGGTCGGGTGTGTTGGGTTGTAAATACTAGTTATTATTGTCATTAAGTTGTATTCTCTATTCATTATATTTAATAATTGTTAAAGAGACGATTTGGGTTAGTTGGCTGGCCTTGTCTTCACGGGAGGCGCCATCACGACCGGGTTTGGAAATTGGGTCGTGGCAGGAGGCCTACTTGTTGGCCCCCCTAATATTTTGACTTTGACTAGCATTATCAGGTATAGGTGGTGGTGTTTCAAGATTATCGGGTGATTGAATATCATCATCTAACATATCATCTAAATCATCATCTACACCAAAATTCTTTTACATTCGCTCATAATCTACATTTAAATTTTCCGGTGAACTTTCAAAAATATGTGTAAAGCTACTAGAAGAACCAACACTGCCTCTTGTTCGTTTGAAAGTTTTCTTACTACCACCTCTACTAGTGCATGCTTTTTTGGCCACTCTAAATAAATTCATTATGCAAATTAAAGTAAGAAATTAAATTAATAATTCTAAATAATAAAATAAGTGTACACCAAATAAGAGAAACAGATGGAACGAGTGTACCGGGATTCCGGATGCCGGACTAATTTTGAATTGTTGATATCAAAAATCAAACTTCAATTGATAGACAGGAACTTGATAGTTGATACTTTATACTTGAATACTTGAAACCACACTTCACTTGAAAACTTGATTATTTGATAATAATAATTATGTAATGGCTAAAATAAATAATTGATGAAAATTGAAATAATAAATAATTGAGAATTTAAGAACTATAATATCAAGAGAGAATTGAGAGTTTGAGACTTGAGAGAGAATTATAGTAGTAAGAGAGTTAATTGTGAGAAAAAATGAAGAAGAAATGGGGCTATTTATAGATTTTAAAAGGTTAAAAATATAAATTTTCAATTATTAGGGGTGGGGGGCTATCTTTTTTAATGGGGAGGGGGGAGGGGGGCGAAATGGACATTATTGCAAAATCTGGTCGTTCCCCAACGGTCATTTCTCAATTTGACCGTTGGGAACGGTCCAATTAATTTTTAAAAAAAATTCAATGGTAACCGGGCTGCTAACGGGCTGTAGCCCGCTAACAACCCGTTAAGGGATGTCGGGTGCGGGTTCCGTGCACCGCTAAGCTGAACGTGTTCATCCAAAACTCGGTCCCCCTACCAACCCGTCCCAGCCCGCCCTATATGCTACAGTACCGGGCTGAACTGGGCTGACCGGGGTTGAAGCAGGTTGAAAACGGGTCAGCCCGGCCCGATTAACACACTTAAGTCAAATATCTAAACATGAACCAGACATGGGGATATTTCTGAGTAGTACAAGTGGAGATAGTTTGGCATGTTTTTGTGATGCAGATTGGGCAAGTTGTCCAAACACACAAAGGTTAGTAACTGGGTATTAGTCAAATTTGGCAGCTCACTCATCTCTTGGAAGTCCAAAAAGTAGCATATAGTGTCAAGAAGTTCTGCAGAAATAGAGTATAGAAGCTAGAAGCCTAACAGATGTGACATCAGAAGTAGTCTGGTTATTAACTTGGAGTGCCTATCAAGTAACCTGTGGAAGTATGTTGTGATAGCAAGGCTGCTCTCCATATTGCAGCCAATCATATCTTCCACGAGCATACCAAACATATTGAGATCGATTGCCATTTTGTGTGCGCCAAGATCAGACAAGGTATACTTAGCACACAGTTTGTGGGGACTAAAGATCAACTAGCTTATCTTCTTACTAAAGGTCTTGGACAGTCTCAGCATGCATTTTTACTTGGCAAGCTTGGACTGCTTAACATCTTAAACCCTCCAGCTTGAGGAGGTGTGAGCTATTAGTCAGTTTTGTTAGTTAGTTGGTTATAGTTGTGGGATCCAGTAGTTAAGTAATTAGTTAAGTTAGTACAAAATTGAGTTAGTGTGTAATTGTATATAAAGTTATACTCATCCATTACAAAATACAGATTTCATTTTTCTCTGTGATTCCTCTTTTCTCTCTTAAGCTAACCCCTTCTACTCTCAAACCTAATTGCTTAGATGATTCTGAAAATTGAGCTAGGAATCCGTTTATTTTTATAAGTGGATGCTTTTTAATTATGCTAGTCGATAATTTTATACGGATATCGATAATGCTCAACTGAGCTATCATAGTAATCCTTTAGAACTGTAATAAAACTAAGATTATCTTACCCACCACTATTTTAATAAAACAAATTACGATGAAGGTACAATAAGAAGGACGAGGATAATATAATAACGGTTAAATATTAAAGAAAAATTAAAGGGAAACACAACCAAGAACAATTACATATTAACTCAAAATACAAAAAATATATATATATCTCTATTTTCTAGTAGTACAATAAAACAAGAGGATGTTCTTAGTATAACAGAGATCGGAAGTTCCGAAACGTAGAGAAAAGTAGAAACGTGAAAAAAAATTATCAAAAATATTTGTTAATAACTTAAACGTTAATCATGGTTTGGAGCTTGATTTGGTTAATTAAATCTTACATTTAATTCTTAATCATGATATGTGGCTTTTGCCAAGTAGAAATTTGGGGAAAAAAGAGAATGAGAAGTAGAAAAGAGAAGATATTTTGCGGACATTGTCTCAATAAAGCAAAAGGAGACAGCCCAATGCATAAAGTATCCCATATTCACGCATTTCCAAAGGTGTGATGTAGACAGACTATCATAATGCAAGCACTAGTGGTTGCAACAACAATACCTATTTTGAGTCTAATTTTTTTTCCAAACTTGTTTGTGAACAAGTTTGAATTCAGATTCAATTTTGGACCTGGTTGCTTTGGGGACATTCCATAGAAGAATTAACATAAGAAATTCTTAGACATTTTTTTTATCATCCTATTTTGGACCCTAGAGGTGAATTTTTGGAACGGATGATAAATATCTCACATTCACATTAAATGTGATTTTCATCTTAGGGGGGAAAAAGCTTCTTGTCATTAAGTTAACTAGATAATGAATATCGACCGAGGAATAATATAAAAGTGTATTCTTCCATGTAGTATGTGGAGAATTCTCACTTATGCTAACCCATTTCTCTTTTCTCTTCTAATAAAGTAAAATTAAACAAAAAATCAAAGCTAAAGTTGCCGTTTCACAATTGTTCCTTTACAACTATTTTTTGCGCAACATGATCACGAATGAAGCTTGAATCCCACAACATTTATATTTTGCCCGCTAGTAGTGGTTGGTTAGGCTAGGTTGGTTAGAATTTTTTTGCAATTTTCAATTCTTACTGAATCAGGGAGGACCAATATTGTTTGGGAAATTCCTCATTAAGGATTTTCTTTGAGAATTTTACTTATAAATGTCGATGTTTAACCAAAAAATAAACTTTTTAGTCAAAGCTAGAATTTAGAAGAATCGGGTTACTGATAATCGAACAAATAAAGAAGAGAATTTCGAAGTACTCAAATGTTAAGCTAGAAAATCAGAGTATATTTCAATAGTGCTTCGTATCCTTGCAACTGATCATATATCCACTTTTTATAGGTCCCTTAGGGAATATACGTTTTGCCTGAATCATAATGAGGCTATTAAGAATAATTAAAGATATTGAATGCTACGTTACATAATTATTATATTAAAAATATATTTTCTAACGTATTCAGCATTTAATGCCCATTAAATGCTGTATCTACACTCTTTTCTATAGTCAGATTCATTCCTTCTGTTTCCCGGATATAAATGACTTCAATAGATACGGGTGCCATGTTACTTGTCTGATGTCCCGTGCCTCTTCTTCCTTCTTTGCTCGTATCTGTTGTAACTCCTGACTCGTGAATAATTGTGATTCATTGATTATTTGACCAATCTTCTTCTTTAGCCCGGTTCGTTATTCTTCCCCTTGCTCGTAGGTAACTGAACTTAAATAGGTACGGGGTTGCTGAACCTCTTATCTCGTACCTTTTTTAACCTTCTATCTCGTACCTCCCTTTTTGTCCTTTTGTATCGTGCCTCTTTTTTTGTTCGAGTCAGTCTATAACTTTTAGACCAATTATCACCTATTGTTTATGCCACGTGTCATGACACGTCAGCATTCATTTATGCATACAATTTTTTCCAATACAGATAGTCCCCTCACTTTCCATTTATTAATTAGTTTGAATATTTGGGAAGTGGAATTCATCAAAGGAGAATTTTTGTCACCATTAATACTCTGACAAAGTTGACGCTTCAACTGTCACTTATTTTTCATGCACTAGACACGTGTTGCTTCCTCATTGGTTACACTATTTTGTAACACTTTTTTAGACTTTCTTTTCGGCTTCACTTTTTACGAAGTATAAGTTATCATCATTGCGGTTCCTTACTTTTTCCCAATAGTATAAATATAACCCCTATTTTTGTCTTGTTCTTCATAAAGCGTATTGAACACTTTTATTTCGAATTGTTTCTTGCTTTGCTTCAACATTTACATCCATGGCTTCTTCGAGTTCTAACCCTAGAAAAACTCCCATTCCGAATAACTTCACTAATGCCCCGATAAGGCATAGAAGAGGAGGTAGATTACGCAATTTAGGTTCTGTTCGTGGTAGCACTTCAACTCCCCCTTCTAGTTCTCGCCCTTCTTCTGGGACCAGGGGTTCGCATTCTCAGAGGAGCTCTTCTCGAGATAGGGATTCTTCTGAGCCACTACGTGAACCCTTGGTGGATGAAATAATCCCCACTAAATTTTCCTTTTATCACGATAGAGAGTCTCTAAAAACTCAAGTTGCATCATTAGACCATGCTGATCCCTATCCCACTCAAATTACAAGTGTTTTAGCACCCGTAGTTCGAAAGGAATGTCATTGGGCTGAAGATTTTCCTATTATCATACCTTATCCGAATAAAAGAATTACCTCTTACTTAATAGGATATTCCTTTGTTTACACCTACCCTTTCACTCTAGGGTTTAAACCGGCCATTGACACGGTCATTCTGGACTTTTGTCATTTTTTCGACGTGTGATTGGGTCAAATTGGACCAATAGTGTGGTGAGTTGTTGCCTGCTTGAGGCATCTCGCTAAAAGAGCAGATGTGGAATTTACTTTCCCCTACTTAATTCACCTTTATTCCCCTAGGTTTTTCCAAAACGGTGTGTTCAGTTTAGCAGCTAGGAGTAAAAGGGTCTTGGTGAGTCCTGAAGACGATAAAGACTGCGGCTGGTATGCTCGGTATGTTGTTGCTCCCACTGTGGGTTTAGTTGGTGAAAAGAACATCCGTTTCCCAGAAAAGTGGAATTTTGCACGTAAGTATTAAATACGCTCGTGCCTTTTTATTTTCAGCTTTACTTATTTTTCATTATCTTGCTTCTTTTTTCTCAGCAACTATGGGTATTGTTGAATCTATATCCAATATCCGTGGTTGGGTAGAAAAGTTATTGAAAGTTGCTCCAATGGAAGGTAGAACGTGGAAAAGCCTCTCCGGTCGTTATGGTTGGAAACCAAAAACTCATGGTGAGAATTCTTGTCTTTTACCTTACCTATGTTTAATTATCCTCGTTGTCATGGCTTTTAACTTTCTTTTTCTTAGGTTTTGCCACTCGAAGAGTAATTCTCGAGGTTGTTTTGGCATCTCGTGAGCAAGATATATTCTTGGGATCTGCGGATCAAGATATAGCTCCGAGATTTGAGAAAGAAAATTGATCTTAGAAGACGATTCCGAAGGAGAAGGTGAGGGTTCTTTGATAACGAGACCATGAGCTAGGAGACGTATTGTCTCTGAATATGAGATTGATGTCTTCCCTAACCTGCCTCTTTCCGAGCCTGTTGTTTCCCAGGTGATCATTCCTATTGATAACGTCTCTCCTCCGTCTGAAACTTTTGATTCGATAAACCAACATTTTATCAGCGGTTTTAGTAGTGGCCCTTTAGGACCGGTTCTAGATGAGCTTCCTCTGTCTTCCTCTACCTCTACCATTCCTGTGATTACTTCTTTGCCTCTCTCATCTATTACTTCCATACCTTCCTCTTCTACCCCTTCTTCAATAATCGCTCCTCCCATAGTTCATCATACAGAAGTGGGTTCCTCAAGTAGAAATTCCATTATGAGGAGCGTGACTATTGAAGTTCCTGCTAATAGCAGCCTTTTAAGGAAGTCTGGGCAAGATGACACATGGCTTGCACCTCTGATTGGCCCTATTGAGAAAGCTAAACTTGAGAATCATAGTAATATGACTCTCCTGAATGACCATTGTGCAAGCCAGTTTGAAGGTATTCTCTAGTTTATTGTTTTATCAAGACTTTTGCTTTGGGAGCCTTAACCTTATCTCCCTTTTTTTTTATTTATATGAACAGGTCAACCTCATTGGTACCGAACTTATGAATCGAGTTCCTCTTTTAGAGAAACTGGCTCGTGACCTAGAGAAGACTGCTCATGACGCAGAAGAAGCTGCCCGAGGTTCTCAATTGGAGGCCAACAATTGGAAGGGCCAGTTCGAGAGCTAACAGATTGATATGGAAAATTTAGAGACAAGAAAAAGTTCCTTGTAAAAACAAGTTCAAATTCTAACCTCTGAATTGGCAATGCTTAAGGCTGCTTCAGACCAGTCTAAGAAGGAAAAAGAACTTCTTGAATTTTCCTTTTTGGAAACAGTTGTCCAAGGTTAATGAGGAGAATAGAGCCTTAAAAGCTTTGTTGACTCAAAAGGAGATGCATGCAGGAGAGGTAGTACAAGAGCTTGCTCGAGCACAAGAATAATTGCGAGCCTCTGCAGACAAGATCCATGCCTTGGAAAATTCTCACTCCTCACTACAATTATCTTATGATTCAGTTTTACTTAAGAATGAGGAACTCAAGAGTGAGGTTACTACATGGGAGAAAGAATATGAACTTCTCGATGAGTCATCCAATATTGAAGTGAGTTGGACTTTTCTAAAATCTCGGCGTGATACCTTGGTAGAGATGAGCCAAGAAATTTTGACATTGAATCTGAATTGGCTAAGGTGAATGAAACTATTGAGCGAACACAGCAACCACAAGATTTTTCATCTCCCGAGACTGGTCCTCTCGTAACAGAAACTCCTTTGGTTGAAACTCCTGTAGCTGAAGCTTCTGAAGTCCTCGTGTCTATTGAGATTGCCACAAGTGTTGCACTTTCTTTAAGTTCATCCACACCTATTGCTGCTAGTCACGTTGAAATCTTGCCCATGGATGCTAACACTACTGTGACTGAAGATCAATCTTTAGCTGTTGATGATGCAATTACAGTTGAGCCCGTTGATGATCTTTCTTCAATTCTTCCTTCTTAAATAATTTTTGTAATATTACAAGTTTAAGTCCCCAAGCTTTGTTTAAGGGGCACTTTTTGTATGAATAATTTCGATGATCAAGTTTTATACTTGGTCTTTAGTTTAAAATATTAAGAAGTTCGTTTTCAAACCTCCATTTGTTTTATTCATGCCTTTTATCTTTAAGGACTTAAAGAATAAATTGCATTTTGATTTTCTGAAAATGCTTTTGTTATCCTCGTGGTTAAATGACTTGAGTTTCATAAAAGAAGTTCCTTTTATATTTTGACACTTGATGAAGAAGATGTCTCAACTTCATAATGGTATTTTTTATACGATACAAGATAGGAACACACATGTTTATCTGAAGTAACTTGAACAAATTTCTATTTCTGAACTTTGACAAGTCGTGAATCATTCTTTACATGTATTTGAATTACATCTATAACTTTCTCGTAATTGTTTTTCTTGTAACAGATTTACAAAAAGAGAACAATAGATACAAGGTTTTTCCTTATAACACGTTTTAGTACATAGTCATTACCATAACTGTTTATGAAGTACAGTGAATTCCCTTTAGCTCCATCACATTAGGAAGGGTTTGAGAGGTGACTCCATTATTTTCATGGGAAAGAACACTATGATGAATGCCTTGACTTGTTAACTTCCACTCCGTTTTCTTCTTAGGCTTGATTTTTCCTCAATCTTGTTTGCCTTTTACGTACACTTGGCTGCATATATTATGTAGTCCCCCAAGTGTTTGAGTGTTGAAGTACGAAGCCTCGAGCACTTGATAGTTTCCTTCACCTGATACCTTTCCTGAAAAGGAAATACATACGGGACTTGGGGGTATGATTATAGATGAAGACTGCTTTACCCGTGTATGTTTCTATCAGATTAATTGTAACCTTAGGCCAAAAATTTTACTGTATTCCGTTTTTGCCTTACAGGTCGTGACTCATCATTTAGTACGGGTAAGTGTTTTGCCTATCATATAAAATTGTTAGTCAAATTTTTAATAATTTAAAAAATAAAATCTAACATAATGATACCTGACCATGTGTCTTTCCCCTTAGAAGTAATATCTCTTTAAATGAACAGCATTCCAATGCGAAGAAAGTATCTTCCCATCCATTGTCTCCAACTCATATGCTCCTTTTCCTACAATATCAAGAATTTTATAGGGTCCTTCCCAAGTTGGACTTAATTTACCTGCGTTGGCTGCCTTTCTAGATTGAAAAACCTTTTTAAGTACGAAGTCCGCAATTTTAAAGTATCGCAAATGTGCTTTCCTGTTGTAATATCATTCGATCACTTGCTTTTGTGCGGCCATTCTTATTAATGCAGCCTCTCTCTTGCCTTCCAATAGATCTAAATTGACTCGCATCTCTTCATCATTAGACTCGTGCATTGCTCATGAGAACCTCGTGCTTGGCTCTCCTATCTCAACTGGGATTAGTGCTTCAGCCCCGTAAACCAAAGAAAAGGGTGTCTCACCTGTACTTTTTTTCGTGGTTGTACGATATGCCCACAAAACTCCAGGTAAGACTTCAGGCCAATTTCCCTTTGATTCCTCTAATCGCTTATTTAAATTATTAATGATAATTTTGTTTGTTGATTCCGCCTGTATATTCCCTATTGGATGGTATGGTGTTGATGTTATCCTTTTTATTTGCCAACTTTGAAAAAATTTTGTGACCTGAGCTCCGATAAATTGAGGACCATTGTCACATACAATTTCTTTTGGTACACCAAACAAGCAAATGATATTACGCCAAATGAAGTCCTTGACTTTTTATTCTCGTACCTGTTTAAATGCTCCAGCCTCTACCCATTTAGTAAAATAATCAGTAAGTACGAGTAAAAATTTTACCTATCCTTTAGCTTGAGGTAATGGTCCCACTTTGTCCATTCCCCATTTCATAAATGGCCATGGTGCAATAATCGGATGTAATAACCCAGCAGGTCGGTACATATTACTACCGCATCTATGGCATTTATTGCATTTAGCCACAAAGCTCGCTGCTTCTTCTTCCATTTTGGGCCAGTAATATCCTGCCCTGATCAAAGTTCTCACCAGTGATCTTCCTCCTGCGTGGTTTCCACAATGTCCTTCATGTATTTCTCTCATTACATATTCCGTTTGAGAAGGTCCAAGGCATTTTGCTAAGGGGCCAGCAAACATCTTTCGATAAAGGTTATCTTGCTTTAAACAGTAACGAGCTGCCTTTTTACAAAGTGCATATGCTTTTTTCTTGTCATCTGGAACGTTACCATACTGTAAAAAGCAACAATTTTATTTCTCCAATCCCAAGTTATATTATTAAAATTTACCTCGTTCTTATCAGGTTCGAGAACTGAGTGAAATAAATGTATAACCGAGGCGTTGGAATCGTTTGGTATATCAGCAGCGGATGCAAGGTTCGCTAAGGCGTCAGCTTCAACATTATCATCCCTTGGTATCTGGATGACCTTCCAAGTCAGGAACTTCTTTATTCGTTCCCTTACCTTTTCTAAGTATTGTTGCATCCTTGCCTCCCTGACTGTGTAAGTCCCTAGCATTTGATTAACCACAAGCTGAGAATCACTTTTGATCACCACCTGACTTATCCCAAGTTCTCGTGCCAATTCTAGACCTGCAACCACAGCTTCATACTCCGCTTCATTATTAGTTATGGAGTGACATTTAATAGCTTGCCTAATAGTTTCACCCGTAGGTGATACTAAAATAATTCCTAACCCTGCACCTTTAATGTTAGACGATCCATCAGTGAATAAAGTCCATGTTCCTGGATTTGCTCCATT
>MU739432.1:0-12145 GCA_026770625.1 Nicotiana glauca
CTGCACACAAGGTGCAGGGAGTAGGGGTGAGTACTATCAACTCAGTGAGTAATAAGCATATAAAATGTCTGAAGACAAGAAATCCACAAAATGCCACAAAGTAAAGCTAAAACTAACAGTCCGACACATTAACTACGAACCAGCAGCAAAGCAACATCAAGTACATCAATCAAGTATGATGCAAGGATGCAATGCAATGCAGATGAACATGCTGTGGCGTGCAGCCCGATCCATTTAACGTCGACGGCACTCACTGGGGGTGTGTATAGACTCCGGAGGGGCTCCTATAGCCCAAGCGCAATATCATCATATCATTACTGCGGCGTGCAACCCGATCCATACTCAGTCCACAATATGCATATGAGTCACGTAACAGATTCAATTAATTGCCAAGTTTCCAATTTATTAATAAGAATATGCTTTAGATATTTAACTTCAGGAAAAGTGACTTAGCATTTCATAACAGTGATTAAACATAGGACAAAGATCAATGATTATACAAAGCATGCTATCACAATGATATTCATCCTCTGAGGATGCTACAGATCGGCACAAGGCCCCAAACATGGCAATAAGCCCAGATATAATCAATACAAGGTGCGTATCAGTCGCCAATATAGAAACATTCTTATTCGGGATGGATCAAGTCACAATCCCCAGTCATAAACAATCCCGCACCTGCCATGGGGTGCGAATCACGCCCTACAATAGCGTCACAATGTGACAAGCCGGGGTTTCAAACCCTGAGGCCATCATATACACCAACTACTCACCTCTAACCGGCCGTAGAATGGTCTGCAATGCCTTTTCCTTTTGTATCGATCTCCTCGTGCGTTGAATCTAGTCAAAATCACAACGAATACATAAATATGGGTTAAAGAAACATAACCCAATAAAAAATACTCGAAAAGTACTAAAATTCACAAAGTTGGTAAAACCCGAGCCCCGGGCCCACTTCTCAAAAAATTTTGAAAATCACACCAACCTATTCCTCGTCTCGCCACGAGTCCGTACATATAAAGTTTATCGAAATCGGAGTCCATTTGACTCCTCAAATCCCAAATTTACACTTTCTTAGGTTTCAAGCCCTAACCTCCATTTTTAGCCCTTAAATCCTTGGATTTTCAGTGTTTAATCTATGTTTCTACACCATAACAACATAATTCGTGTTAAGAACTCTAACCTGATGAAATCCCATGAATTCTCCTCAAAATCGCCCTCAAATCGCCCCTTCCCGAAGTCTAAAAATATGTTTCTAACTCTGAAAGTCGCGAACACTGTTTCATTAAAACTTCAGTGATTTTTGCTTCTGCGACAGCCCAACCACTTCTGCGGTTGTCACTTCTGCGGCCAATAAACCTCTTCTGCGGTTTTCCTTTAAGTTGCCAGGACCGCTTCTGCGGTGACCGCTTTTGTGGAACCCCATCCGCATATGCGAAAAGGCCAAGCCTCCTCCATGCCTGCTTCTGCGATCACCCCAACCGCATCTGCGGAACCGCTTATGCGTCTCCCTTTCCGGAGATGCGGAAATACCAGAACCAGCAAAATACCAGGCCTGCACCAAACACCAAAACTCTCATTTAACCACCCAAAATCACCCCGATGCCCCCGGGACCTCAACCAAAAGCACCAACACACCCCAACACCTTATTCAAACTTGCTCGTAACATAATAACACTATCACCAACATCAAAATCATCGAATTACCACGGATTCAAGAATAAGTTAAACTAAAACTTTCGAAACTTGCATTTGATCTAAAAAATGGCCTAACCACCTCCGAATGACTTGAAACTTTGCACGCATATCCAAAATTACCTAACGGAGCTACTGCAACTCTCGAAATTCCATTCAGACCCTCGGATCAAAATCTCACCTACCATCCGGAATTCGCCAAAATCCAACCTTAGTCGACTCAAGCCTAATTCTACACTGGACCTCCAAATTCAATTCTAATTGCGCTCCTAAGTCACAAATCATCCCCCGAAACTAGTCGAATCATCGGAAATCCATTCCAAGCCTTCTAACTCATAAGTCAACATACAGCTGACTTTTCCAAACTAACTTTCTCATAAAGAGACTTATAGTCTCATTTCTAACCGAACTCCATCCGAATTACTTCAAATTCTCCAAACACATATAATGAAACATATAAAAGCATAAAACGGGAAAACGGGGCAGTAACTCCCGTGACGACGGGTCAGGTCGTTACATCCTCCCCAACTTAAACAAACGCTCGTCCTCGAGCGGGTCAAGAAACATACCTGGGGTCTCAAACAAGTGAGGATATCTGCTCCGCATATCCGGCTCGGCCTCCCAAGTGGCTTCCTCCACAGGCTGACCTCTCCATTGTACCTTCACCGAAGCTATGTCCTTAGATCTCAACTTTCGAACCCGACGACCCAAAATAGCCACCGGCTCCACATCGTAGGTCAAGTCCTCATCCAACTGGATCGTGCTGAAGTTTAATACATGAGACGGGTCCCCAACATACTTTCGGAGCATATGAACATGGAACACCGGATGGACTCCCGACAAGCTAGGTGGCAAAGCAAGCATATAGGCCACCTCCCCAATCTTCCTAAGTATCTCAAAAGGTCCAATAAACCTTGGACTCAGCTTCCCTTTCTTTCCAAACCTCATAACGCCTTTCACAGGCAAAACCTTCAACAAGACCTTCTCGCCCACTGCATAAGGTACATCTCGAACCTTCCGATCCGCATAGCTCTTCTGACGCGACTGAGCTATACGAAATATCTCCAGGATCACTTTCACCTTCTCTAAGGCATCCTTAACTAACTCTGTCCCCAATAATCTAGCCTCGCCGAGCTCAAACCAACCAATCGGAGATCTACACCATCTCCCATATAAGCCCTCATACGGTGCCATCTGAATGCTGGATTGATAGCTGTTGTTGCAAGCAAACTCTTCAAGAGGCAAGTAGTTAGCCCAAGAACCTCCAAAATCAATAACACAAGCGTGCAACATGTCCTCCAATATCTGAATGGTACGCTCGGACTGCCCGTCCGTCTGAGGATGAAACGTTGTGCTCAACTCTACCTATGAACCCAACTCTCGCTGAAAAGTCCTCTAGAACTGAGAGGTAAACTGATTACCCCTATCTGATATAATAGAAACTGGGACCCCATGCAATCGTACAATCTCCCGGATAAAAATCTCCGCTAACCGCTTCGAAGAATAGGTGGTACACACCGGAATGAAGTATGCGGACTTGGTCAGCCTATCCACAATTACCCAAACTGAATCAAACTTCCTCGCTGTCTGAGGGAGACCACTCACAAAGTCCATAGTAATCCTCTCCTATTTCCACTCGGGAATATCTATACGTTGAAACACTCCACCGGGCCTCTGATGCTCATACTTGACCTGCTGATAGTTGAGGCACCGAGCTACATGACTCACAATATCTTTTTTCATCCTTCTCCACCAGTATTGCTGTCTCAAATCCCGGTACATCTTTGCGGTACCTGGATGGATAGAATACCGCGAGCTATGGGCCTCCTCCAATATCAACTCTCGAAGCCCATCCACATTGGGCACGCAAATCCGGCCCTACATCCTCAACACACGATCACTATCAATAGTAACATCTCTGGCATCATCATGCTGAACTCTATCCTTAAGGACAAGCAAATGTGGATCATCATACCGGCGCTCACGAATGTGATCATATAAAGAAGACCGAGAAACAACACAAGCCAACACCCGGCTAGGCTCTGAAATATCTAACCTCACTAACCGATTGGACAAAGCCTGAACATCAACTGCAAAGGGTCTCTCCCCAACTGGAATATATGCTAGGCTGCCCATACTAACCGCCTTTCGGCTCAAAGCATCGGCCACTACATTGGCCTTCCCCGGATGATATAAAATGGTAATGTCATAATCCTTGAGTAACTAAAGCCACCTCCGCTGCCTCAAATTTAGATCCTTCTGTTTAAATAAGGGCTGGAGACTGCGATGATCAATATACACCTCACAGGACATGCCATACAAATAGTGCTTCCAAATCTTCAAGGCATGAACTATGGCAGCCAACTCTAAATCATGAACAGGGTAGTTCTTCTCATAAGGCTTCAACTGACAAGAAGCATAAGCAATAACTCTACCCTCCTGCATCAACATACAACCTATCCCAACTCTCGATGCATCACAATACACGGTATAAGAACATGAAGCTGATGGCAAGACTAACACTAGAGCTGTGGTCAAAGCTGTCTTGAGCTTTTGAAAGCTCTCCTCGCACTCATCCGACCATACGAACGGTGCACCCTTCTGTATCAACATTGTCAAGGACGAAGCAATAGATGAAAATCCCTAGACAAACCGGCGATAATACCCTGCCAAACCAAGAAAACTCTGGATCTCCGTAGCTGAAGACGGTCTAGGCCAACTCTGGACCGCCTCTATCTTCTTTGGGTAACCTGAATACCATTACTAGACACCACGTGTCCCAGAAAAGTCATAGTACTAAGCCACAACTCACACTTAGAGAACTTCGCATAAAGCTTCTCATATCTCAATCTCTGCAATACTACGCTCAGGTGCTGCGCGTGCTCCTCCTGGCTACGTGAGTACACAAGGATATCATCAATAAACACGATCACAAAAGAATCCAGATACAGTGAAAATACAATATTCATCAAGTGCATGAACGCGACTGGAGCATTAGTCAGCCCAAATGACATAACCAGAAACTCATAGTGCCCATATCTCGTCCTGAAAGCTATCTTCATAATANCAATACACATCCTCATTGAGCCATCTTTCTTCTTGACAAACAACACTGGTGCACCCCACGGTGACACACTCGGGCGAATGAACCCCTTATCTAGGAGTTCCTGAAGTTTCTCCTTCAATTCCTTTAACTCAGCTGGTGCCATACGATAAGGAGGAATAGAGATGGGTTGAGCGCCCGGCACCAAATCAGTACCAAAGTCAATGTCCCTGTCCGGCGGCATGCCCTGCAGGTCCGCTGGAAACACATCAAGGAAATCCCTCACAACGGGAATCGAATCAAGACTAGGAGTCTCAGCTCCAACATCTCTAATGAAAGCCAAGTACGACAAACAACCCTTCACAACCATTCGCTGTGCTTTTAGGAAGGAAATCACCCTACTGGGTACATTGTCAGTCACGCCTCGCCACTCGATCCTTGGAATACCCGGAATAGCCAACGTAACTGTCTTGGCATGACAGTCCAGAATAGCATGGCATGGTACGGAGATAACCAATCCATACCTAGAATCACGTTGAAATCCACCATGCCCAATAATAACATGTCCACTCAGGTCTCTAGACCCCTAATAGTAACAAGACAGGATCGATATACGTGATCCACAATAACAGTATCAACCACCGGGGTAGATAGATACGCAGACAAGGCAAGACAACCACGGGTCGTACTCAAATGATGAGCAAAATATGAGGATACATAGGAATAGGTATATCCGGAATCAAATAAGACAGAGGCATCCCTGTGGCAGACTGAGATAATACCTGTGATGACTGCATCTGATGAACTGGCGTCTCTCCTATCTGGAAGAACGTAGAATTGAGCCTAACCACTGCCGGTAGGGTCCTCACCCCTGGGGCGACCTCTGGTTACCTGGCCTCCACTCCTAGCTGACTGAGTGGGTGCTGAAGAAACAGGAGCAGAAGATGAGGGCTGATCCCTCTGCTGAGACTGTCTACTACGGAACCGGGGACACTGTCTCTTCATATGACCCAACTCACCGCACTCGTAGCAATGACCTGGAGCTGGAGAAGGGGACTGAGGGGAACCCCTCATTGCAGATGAACCCTGGGCTGAAGAAGTAGGAGCAGAGCTCTGAGCTGGAAGGGCACTCAGTGCAGGCTGGCTCTGCTGATGAGCCTGATGACCAAGGCCCGATGAAGCCTCACTGGACTCTAAACGACCTGACTGAGGAGGTCTGAAGGAACGACCTCTGCCATGCTGGAACTTGCCCCTAGATGGAGCACCACTGAAACTACCTGAACCTCGAGGCCTCTTAGCCTCCCTCTTCTCACGCTCCCGACGATGATCTATCTCAACCTGACGAGCCGCATCAACTACCTCCTCAAATTTAACTGTTGTAGCCCTCTCTCAAGTCATAAATATGCGGATCGGATAGTTGAGACCATCCACAAACCTCCTGATCCTCTCGCGATCTATCGGGATCATCCAAGTAGCATGCCGAGCTAGCTATGTAAACCTCAACTCATACTGAGTCATTGTCATATCTCCTTAAGTCAACCACTCGAACTGACGACGTAGCTCCTCCCTGTGAGACTGGGGTACATACTTCTCCAAGAATACAATGGAGAACTGCTGCCACATGAAGGGTGCTGCTCCAATAGGCCTACGCCTCTCGAACTCCTCCCACCAAGTAAATGCAGGCCCTGGGAACTGGAAGGTAGTAAAATCCACTCCACTAGACTCCAAAATACCCGCAGTACGAAGCATATGCTAGCACATATCCAGAAAACCCTGGGCATCCTCGCCCTCAACACCACTGAATGTCGGAGGCTGAAGCCTACCGAACCTCTCCAACCGACGTTGCTCGTCATCTGGCATAGCTGGAACCACATGAGCTAGAGCTGGTGCGACTGGCGCAACTACAACAAGTGGTGCAACTGATGCAGCTGGCCGAACTGGCTGAACTGGAGCTACCTCGGGTGTCTGTAAGCCCAAAACAACCTGCTTGGGTGCGCGAGCATCAGCATCGGGGGTCTGATGACCACCCCCGGTCTGAGAAGTAGACGTCGCTGTAGTGGCTGAAACTGCCTAAGCCAGGCCAGTGCAGACGGAAAAGATCTGAGACAAAGCCTCCTGGAGTCCAGGAATCACGATGGGCACTGCCGGTGCCTGAACAGGTGCTACTGAAGCATCTACAGCTGGAATTTGACCTTGAGCCTGGTCAACTGGTTTTGGAATCTGACCCTGAGCCTGTTCAACTGGTGGGTCAGTAGGTGCTATCCCTGTTGCCCTGCCTCTACCGCGACCACGACCTCTAGGTGGCACTGGTGGTCGTCCGCCACGTTCATTAGCACGGGTTCTCGCCATCTGCGAGTGAATAGAATACAGAAATTTAGTTTTCATAGCAACAAGCCGCACGATATGAATTTCAAGAAAGTGAAGTGTTTCTTAAAGGTTCTGTAGCATCTCGAGGATAGATATGGACGTCTACGTACCAATCCGCGAGACTCTACTAAACCGGCTCATGACTCGCGAGGCCTAGTAACCTAGGCTCTAATACCAACTTGTCACGACCCAAACCCGGTCGTGATGGAGCCCAACCCTAAAGCTAGGCAAGCCTGACCAACAGTCGCTTCAAATTCAACAATAAATCTCAAAACCGACAATTTACGGACAATAAAATAGTTTTATAATAATAATCCAATATTTATAGAAGCATAATACTAAGAAATGCGAAATCTGATAAGAACACTCCCAAAAGATATGGAGTCACGAGTCTAGAGCCTATAAAACAAACTTGAAAACAATATCTGAACAAAAATACACAAGTCTGGGAATGTGTATATATATAAAACTGAAATAGGAAGAGTAGCCAGGTCCTGCGAACATCAAGCAGGTACCTCAACAGCTTTGATAAGCTCTGAAAACAAAGACTGCTCAGCTAAGCCTCCGGTGCACCTGAATCTGCACACAATGTGCAGGGAGTAGGGGTGAGTACTACCAACTTAGTGAGTAATAAGCATATAAAATGTCTGAAGATAATAAATCCACGAAATGCCACAAAGTAAAGCTAAAACTAACAGTCCAACACCTTAACTACGAACAAACAACAAAGCAACATCAAGTATATCAGTCAAGTATGATGCAAAGATGCAATGCAATGCACATGAACACGCTGTGGCGTACAGCCCGATCCATTTAACGTCGACGGCGCTCACTGGGGGTGTGTACAGACTCCGGAGGGGCTCCTACAGCCCAAGCGCAATATCATCATATCATTACTGCGGCGTGCAGCCCGATTCATACTCATTCCACAATATGCATATGAGTCACATAACAGATTTAATTAATTTCCTAGTTTCCAACTCATTAAGAAGAATATGCTTTAGATATTTAACTTCAGGGAAAGTGACTTAGCATTTCATAACAGTGATTAAACACAGGACTGAGATCAGTGATTATTCAAAGCATGCTATCACAATGATATTCATCCTCTGAGGATGCTACAGATCGGCACAAGGCCCCAAACATGGCAATAAGCCAAGATATAATCAATACAGGGTGCGTATCAGTCGCCAATATAGAAACATTCTAGTTCGGGATGGACCAAGTCACAATCCCCAGTCATAAACAATCCCGCACCTGCCATAGGGTGCGAGTCACGTCCTACAATAGCGTCACAATGTGATAAGCCGGGGTTTCAAACCATCAAGCCATCATATACACCAACTACTCACTTCTAAACGGCTGTAGAATGGTCTGCAATGACTTTTCCTTTCATATCGATCTCCTCGCGCATCAAATCTAGTCAAAATCACAACGAATACATAAATATGGGTTAAAGAAACATAACCCGATCCAAAATACTCGAAAAGTACTAAAATTCACGAAGTTGGTAAAACCCGAGCCCCAAGCCCACTTCTCGTAAAATTCTAAAAATCACACCAATGGATTCCTCGTTAAGCCATGAGTCCGTACATATAAAGTTTATCGAAATCGGAGTCCATTTGACCCCTCAAATCCCAAATTTACACTTTCTTAGGTTTCAAGCCCTAACCTCCATTTTTAGCCCTTAAATCCTTGGATTTTCAGTGTTTAATCTATGTTTTTACACCATAACAACATAATTCGAGTGTAAGAACTCTTACCAGATGAAATCCCACGAATTCTCCTCAAAATCGCCCACAAGTCGCCTCTTCCCAAAGTTAAAAAATATGTTACTAACTCTGAAAGTTGCGAACACTGTTTCATTAAAACTTCAGTGATTTTTGCTTCTGCGACAGCCCAACCGCTTCTACGGTTGTCGCTTCTGCGGCCAATAAACCGCTTCTGCGGTTTTTCTTTAAGTTGCCAGGACCGCTTCTGCGGTCCATAACCGCTTCTGCGGTGACTGCTTTTGCCGAACCCCATCCGCATATGCGAAAAGGCCAAGCCTCCTCCATGCCCGCTTCTGCGATCACCCCAACTGCATCTGCGGAACCGCTTATGCGGCTCCCTTTCCGCAGATGCAGAAATACCAGAACCAGCAAAATACCAAGCCTGCAACAAACTCCAAACCTCCCGTTTAACTACCCGAAATCACCCTAATGCCCCTGGGACCTCAACCAAAAGGACCAACATATCCCAACACCTTATTCAAACTTGCTCGTAACATAATAACACTATCACCAACATCAAAATCATCGAATTTCCACGGATTCAAGCCTAAGTTAAACTAAAACTACCGAAACCTACATTTGATCTAAAACCCGGCCTAACCACCTCCGAATGACCTGAAACTTTGCACGCATATCCAAATTCACATAACGGAGCTACTGCAACTCTCGGAATTCCATTCCGACCCTCGGATCAAAATCTCACCTACCATCCGGAATTCGCCAAAATCCAACCTTAGTCAACTCAAGCCTAATTCTACACATGACCTCCAAATTAAATTCCGATTGCGCTCCTAAGTCACAAATCATCCCCCGAAACTAGTCGAATCATCAGAAATCCATTCTGAGCCTTCTAACTCATAAGTCAACATCCAGTTGACTTTTCCAAACTAACTTTCTCATAAAGAGACTTATTGTCTCATTTCTGACCGAACTCTATCCAAATTACTTCAAATTCTCCAAAAACATATAATGAAACATATAAAAGCATAAAACGGGGAAAACGGGGCGGTAACTCACGTGACGACGGGTCAGGTCATTACAGGAGGCCATGCATCCACGCAGCAGGGGTTGTACCATCCACTCTTCATCAAATGGTAAAATTCGAGCATGAGGATCAGGAGATCGTGGTCCACGGGGAGGACGAGCAATCAATTTATCGGGATCCATCAATCCCATGTCTCGAAGCAAGAGAAGAGAGTGAGCATATATATTATCAGGCCTTTGATGTTGTAGTGGCAGACCAGTACTAAGAAGGAAACACTTGCCCCTAACCTTTACTTTCCAATGCATCAATAATGGTGGCTAAAGAAATAATTTGACATGGCTTCAAACCGGGGAAGGGACTTAGGAAATCCCTGCAAGGAATAGCTGAACCAATTACCCTGCCTGCTACTGAGAAGTTCTTCGGGGTAGCCTTCCGACCTACTTCAGATGATATAAAATGGGTGGACGACAGAAAGAATGATGGATGGGTTTTGCCTCAACCACTGCCGCATCTATACGAGACATTTGTCAAGCCAAAATACGATGAAGAAGAGGAGGATGAGGCCTTTACGGTCGAAAAGATTGAAGAGATCTGTGGGGCAATGAAGAATATGCTATATGAAACCCACATGGTCCAGCCAGGAGAGTGCTCAAGCACCACTGAGGTGCTGTATATGGGACAAAATGCCAAGCTGCAAAATTGGAAGGCTACGCCATTCCCAATCAGGCGGGAGTCCCGGTAGATCTATCCTGCCACTTTTTCTGCATTGCGAGTTATTCCAGAGTGTAACTTGGGTGTTTGCTTTAGTTTCTTGTCTCTTAATTTCCCAATGTAAACCATGTTATCTTCAAGTTCCAAGAAATGAAATCAATATTTCATTGTTCAACTTTCTTTATTCTTTCTAATTTTGCTATTTTTCTCTTTTATTTATTTCAGTTCTAATAATGCAGCTTTAGATAACATGATATGCTTGCGGACTTCACGCCTAGATCCAAATACGCTGTCTAATTGTGAAATAATGAACCAAGAACCGAAATACGATGGAGAAGAGGCCTTTAGGGAAATAAATCCAGAATTGGAATAATTTGAGAATAAACCTAAGCCAAACATAAATGATACTAAGCCAGTTAACTTGGGTAGTTCTGAAGAAATTAGGGAAACCAAGATAAGCATTCATACGGACAGGAAAACCCGGGATGCATTAGTCCATCTCCTGTTTGAGTTCAAAGATGTGTTTGCTTGGTCGTATGACGACATGCCAGGGCTCAGTGTTGATTTGGTGGTTCATAAGTTACCGACTTACCCCGATTATCCCCCGGTCCAGAAAAAGCAAAGAAATTTCAAAACAGACATCAGTGACAAGATCGAAGAAGAGGTCACGAAACAGTTGAAAGTAGGGGTGATCCGAGGGGTTAGGTACACCACATGGCTAGCTAATTTATTCCCAGTTCCAAAGAAAGACGGGAATACCCGGGTGTGTGTGTATTATAGAGATATAAAAAAGTCAAGCCTCGAGGATAACTTCCCTTTGCCAAACATCCACATCCTTGTTGATAACTGCGCCAAACATGAGATACAGTCCTTCTTGGATTTTTACGCAGGATATCACCAGGTGTTGATGGATGAAGAAAATGCCGAAATGACAGCCTTTACCATACCTTGGGGTACATACTGCTACAGGGTCATGCCGTTTGGTTTGAAGAATGATGGGGCAACTTACATGAGGGCCATGACTGCCATTTTCCATGATATGGTGCATCAAGAGATAGAGGTGTATATGGACGACGTAATCATCAAGTCCAAAACCTAGGATGACCATGTTCGAGACTTGAGAAAATTCTTCGAGCGGTTGCACAAATATGATTTGAAGCTGAACCTAGCCAAATGTGCGTTTGGAGTCCCATCTGGCAAACTTTTGGTCTTTATATTCAGCCGAAGAGGTATCGAATTTGTCACGACCCGAATTTCCCACTATCGGGATTGTGATGGCGCCTACTCGTGGTAGCTAGGCAAGCCAAGTTACTCACCGTTTTCATGAATAAAACATCCTATTGTCAATATACTAGCATGAATCATAATAATAATAACAATAGCTGCGGAAGTCTAATTTTATAAGTCTGAAAATAAATATGAACTGCTCAAAAATATCCTCTACCCAAGATTTAGTGTCACAAACTCACGAACCACTAAGAATAAACTACATATAATGGTCTGAAAGAAATATAACAACCGTCTTTCTCGAAACAATGAGACTACAGTATAAATGAAAAGCATAAGAAGAGA
>MU739436.1:0-24966 GCA_026770625.1 Nicotiana glauca
TTCCTAATTAATTCACTTTTTATCTTCATTCATCCAATTAGCCAACACTGGTATTTCACACGAGTTGGAAATATTGTAATCAAAAGTTAGTTATTTTGATTTTGGAATTCTTTTACTCGGGGTAAAAATCACGTGCTCATAGTATACTAGCCTAAACAAACTAAACAACAATAGCTGATTTTTTAATCAGTACATAAGGAGTGTAGGCCTGCTAAACTTGTTCACAAACTAAATCTCAACTGGAAGCCGCGGCGAAGACCTCATCGGCAAATTCAAGCTCGACTTCCTTGGGCTAGTGGCAGATTTTTTGGTGCTAAGAGAGTTGGTTCGCTGCTGCTGATATANGTGTATTTTCAGCTCTTTTTTTCCCCTCTTTTTTCTTTATTTTTTGGTGGCAAAATGGTTTTATAGAGGGTGTGGGGTGGGGTGTAGTTTTGGGGGGAAAATATTTTGGGGAAGGTTTTGGGGGGAAAATATTTTGGCTTTTCAAATGTTTGGCCAATTTGAATTTAAGACCAAGCCTTTTTCACTTCTCTCTTCTTTTTGTTGTTCTTTTCTTTCTTTAATTAATTAAAAACCTAAAGTAAATTCCTAAATTAATTTAAATTGTAAATTTAAGCTAATTATTTAACTATGTAAAAATGATCATTTTTTGTGATTTTGATTAATAGCACAATTAACTCAATGTAATTAATTCCTAAATGCAAATTAAACATAAGGTGGTATGAAATTAAAATGTGACACTTTTTATGGGTTTTCTATGATTTTTAAAAATATTAAAAATGCATGCAATGCAACTAAATAAAGAAAAATACCTAAAAATTAATTAAAATTATTTTGGTCTATTTTTAGGAGTTATTTTCATGTAGGGTAAAAATTACGTGCTCACAGGCATACACCCGGTGAATTGTGACTTTGTTGTTTTCATGACACTGTTTAGTGGCCCTATTTTGTTGATATCTGTCTTTTCACCACATTATTAAGTAACTGAGCTGTGAACCATGCTAGATATCATGCTTAAGTTTTATGCTAAAAATGTTAGGACCCATAGTGGTCGTTTCTTATTATCATCTCACTATTTTCATTGATAGTCTATACTCAGTCATATTCATGCATTCATATTATATCACAGTCTCAGTTGTTATTTATTGATACATCATATCATTGTTGTCGGGCTAGTTTCACGACATTGTGAGCCCGTGAGTGAGACTAGAAAGATTGATGACTGAGTGAGGCTGAGAGCCTGATTATGAGTGACACTTATGGGATTGGGATGCATGCCACAACATGATATATTGAGTTATGCCTAGATCTGGCTTATGACAGTACTTCGGCTGTAGGAGCCCCTCCGAAGTATGTACACACCCCCAGTGAGTGGGGATTATTATATTGAGGCATGGATCTTCCCTGTACATGGATCTTGTCTGAAGCATTCATATACCTAGAGATGGATCTTCTCCATGGGGACAGATTTGCCTTCCTCGGTACTGAGTAACTGATGGTCAGTGATGTATATATTCTAGGATGGATCTTTCATGGGCCGTACATGCTATATATAGTACCGAGTGGTTGAGCATGATGAGTGAAAAGTGTGAGACAGTGAGATTGTGTACTCTGAGAGTGTGAGTACATGATTCATCTCTGAGATACATGGCATTGGCATGCACACATGACATACAGGCATAGAGATGCATTTTTCCTGATACTGTAAGATATCACGTCATTCATGACTTTTTACACACATTGATATGTGGGCTTAGAGAGGTATTTCACACTTGCTATCTGAAAAAAAATGATACATCTAATTTATTGTGGAAAGGATTTTTGAAAAAATTTCCAGATTTTAAACTATCTCATATTTTACGGCGATTTCGGTGAAGGATTTGAGTTTTCACTAATATTCTTGAAAAGCAAAACTATTTTTGGAAAAACTATGAAAAAGTCGACCATTTTTATCTCTGAGTTACTTCTTTATTTATATGCTCTACATTGTTATGAAATCCTATTGGTTATTGGTTTGGACCCGACCTATGTTCCAGCTCGTCACTGCTTTCAACCTAAGGTTAGATTTTTTACTTACCCAGTACATGGGGTCGGTTGTATTAATACTATACTTCAGCACGTTACGTGCAGATGTTGGTTGTTGAGGTTGATGTGTTCGATAGGATCTGGATTTAAAGATGTACATGCGTTCCAGTTGTAGCTTCCTCTTATTCACAGTAGCCTTAGATTTATAATACTCTATTTATGTACTTTTTAAACAGAAGATGTATTTCCTTCATATCAGCTTTGTCAACTCTATTCTTAGAAGCTCATGATTTGTACTACCGGTCCTTGGAAAATGTATAAGATTCAAATGATTTTCTTTGATTTTATCGTGTTAAATATTATTGAAATTGAATAATTATTAGTTGGCTTACCTAGCGGGTTGGGTTAGGTTCCATCACGACTAGCGGATTTTTGGGTCATGACAGATTGGTATCAGGTACTAGGTTGATAAGTGTTGCTCCCAAACGCACACGCAAGTATACGTGGTCGACAAGTAATAAAGGATTGTAAGTCCAAATATCGTACCCAGAGGGACTTGTGATTAACTATCAACTAAATTATACCAAACAATTAATCTATTCCAGCGAATCCTAGCATATGAATATTTAACTAAAATTAATCCAGAGTAGCAAATTAAGAGATTAAAAAAAATAACGACAAGCTTAAAGATGAATTCAATGTAAGTGAAAGGGTTAGCTAACAATCCCATTGAGTTTTCCACTTAAATCGTCTAATTATTTTATCTAATTTATTGATTGACGGGGTTAATATTGCTCGTAGTCTTCTCCCAAAGTACAACTCGCCTATTCAAGCTAACCTAACGCCTATATTCCTATGGAATTAGGATTAACAAGAACACATTTATAATTTCCGTATAGTAACCAAGCAAGGCGATTAGGTATATTCCTATCCTAACCACAAATCTGCCCCCCTCCCCCTCAGAGTTAAGATCTTGCTCTACTCACTCTTAGATGCAATCTAGAATTTCCTCTCCCGAGTTCAATCCTAGATTCGTAAATAGTATTCAATCGGTGATCAATCAATCAAATAATTAAGTGCAAGATTGAATAAATAAACCAATATGATAAAATAATAAGAACAATTCAAGATTCAAACTACCACGTTCATGTAGCACCCCACAACTCTGGAACTAATAAATAATGAAACTAAAAGAAGAGAAGAGAAGAGAAGAAAAACTAGTTAGAAGCCTCTTCCAAGCGTGGTGTGTGATCCTCCACGTGAATTCTCCTTCAAAGTATGTTAGATATCCTCTAAATTTGGTTTAAAACCCCTTTTATATGAGTTGGGAACCATGTAGGGTCGAAATAACCTTGTCTCGTGCGAAGAAGGAAAAAATCCCGTACTCAGCGTCCAGCCCAGTGCCATGCACTGGTCCTGGCGTGGAAAATAGAATGGTTTTCTCATTCAATTTCTTTGCTCTTTCTTTTGAATTATACATTCTCTTTTGTTGTCTCCATTTGGGGGGACAAACACCAAAGGGTGTCCCCCCTTTGTCCTTTGGTATTTAATTGTTTTGTTTAATTTTTCTTCAAATCTCTTCATGTTCATACTGCTTTATCCTACACAGTTAAACTAAGCATAAAGTACTATAATTAATACTCAAAAGAAGATTAAAAAGTACTAGAACATGAGCCAACAATGAAAAAATATATGCTTTGTTGTCGATCATCAACACCCCATACTTAGACTCTTGCTCGTCCTCGAGTAAGCATTAAATTCACTCTCAATACATCAAGCCTAGAAACACCACCACTTTGGTAGATACTAACAATTAGGCCCTATAGCAACTAAAACCATCAGATATACATTTCCTCATCATCGTGCAAGATATAGAAGTCACAAACAAACAACAAACTTCTAACCTCCTAACATCAGAGATGGACTCTAGCTTATAAAATTTAAGTTCGCTCACCTACTCTGTCAAATAAGCTAATAACATCACCTATCTCTCATGAAACAAGTTCCCTCACAAGAATAAATAGTCCATACACTCAAATCAAAGAATGAATATAATTTAAGGACTTAGCATCAAAGATCAACTCTCGCACCCATAAACGAATTCACATGTATGCACAAAGAACCATAGGATTGCCCATTATGTACATCTTTACTAATTAAGTATGCTCGAATAGAATCAAATATGAATTTAACGGGTTGTAATGTTGGCTAAGGGACAGGTAGGAGAACTATATAATAGTGACTTATAATTCCCTAAGCACTTTGCACTTTTAGACTTCTTCATCCATTATTTTCTGCTCTTCACTTTATTTTTTTGCCCTCTCTTCATCTATTGTTTTACGAGTATTTCCCTCATATCAAGAATGTTTCATTTTATTTTTCAAACCAATTCTCTTCATTCTCTTTTTTTTTCATGTCACATTGTTTTCACGAGGGCCTTTTTATCACCTTTCAACCATCTTTGGTCACCATTTTAAACCTAATCATCCCATTCTTCAAATTTATCAATTAATATCACGGTCTGTGCAACAGTACTCAAGGAAGAAGGGTGCAAAAACTAGGGATTCAATAAAAGGATCAAGGCAAAAATACGGTCTCAAAACAAAAGGCTACTGGCTAAAGGGCTAACTAGTGGTACAATATCTGAAAAGGCTAAAATTCAAAAGACATATAAAAAAATCCTATTATCATCTTCTAAATAGAGCAACACTTTTATTTCGCTTCAATAACATGCAGCGCAAGTTCTAGACTAAGTTGAAAAATATGGAATATAAGTAAGAAATCCTCACCCCACATGGCACTAGTATCAATCAAGATGGATCAATTCGACTCTAAGATAGACAGGATCATAGCGAACAACAAAATAAGAATAAGCTATATACAGAGTCACAACCTTGAGCTTAGGTTTCAGAAAGTTTGCTATTTTATTCATTATTCAAGCACTCGGAGGAAAGTACTACTCAATCTCGGTCATAAATATGCTAGTATCAAACAAGTCATAAAGGTTTTTCTTCTCTCTCTTTTTCTACTCCTAAAAAAAATCTAATCCTAAAAATAAAAAAATTTATCCGGTTCAAATTACATCCCCTGAAAAAGAACCAATGCAAAAAGAAAAACCAAGGGGTATTATTATCTAACTAAAACTAACTAGAAACAAAAATAAAATATATTTTTGATTTTTTTTATTAGACCTTAATCCCTCAAGAAAGCTGTCGACAAAATCCTTCATTAGGAAAAGTCCTAATTTTCTAAATTTTTTTTCTTTTTACATATTTTTTGCTTATTATTTTTATTTTAAACAAAAACTACTACACTAAGAACGAGTACTACAACTAAGCTAAGGTAGTATAGAAAATCACCCAAACAATCTCCTGACCCCACACTTAAAATTGTACAATATCCTCAATGCAAACTGAAAATAACAAGAGGATAAAAGAGACTCCCCGGTAGGCGAAAGACGAAGCATTAGCAGCTCGTGGAATACTCAAACTTCTCCCATGTATGATTCCTTGTGTGGGTACCTCACACTTAGTTTCAACCACCTGCTTGCTTTTGCACATGTCTATTGGCTTTATTCCATGCTCCTACTCCTACAAAAGATAAAAATAATACCACAACAAATAACACAATAAAAAAAAGCAGAAGTAAAAAATAAAAATAAAATTGAATTGCCTCCCAACAAGCGCTTGATTTAACGTCGAGGTACGATGCCAGCACTTTCACCACTTTTTCTTCCACTTTGAAGATATCAATTGCACCCCCAATTTTGCATCAATTTTTCTGTCACGTTCCTGGGGCAGTGGTATAAAAATAAAGGAACCAAGCAATAGATATCGCATCTTGCACTTCTTGGACCTTAAGTGAGGAATGTCATTTTGCCTCCTTGGTATGGAAAATTTCAGAATAAAAATACTTTGTTCCTCATATATTGACTCCTCCATATGCTCGACTGGATCAATTCCCATGTCACTAACTAAATACAACATTGAAAAGTATTTAGAATGAGGTCCAATACGCTCTAACTCCAAAATTACACTATTTTTGACATCCTCAATTTTGCACTCTTTGTCAACCTTGGCATCATTAATAATGTTTTGGTCGAATAGTTGGAATTCCGCTTTCTGCTCCATAAGCTGGACATTATCCACAAAAATTGATTGTAGGGCATCAAACACCTCAACCTTTTTATTCAATTGAGCCTGCATGTCAAGGATATCTGAGCCAAATTGGTATATCTCTTGCCCGAGCTCGTTTCTTCCTTCTATTAGTTGTTATGTCATATTTGAAAGACCATCACAGAGAAACTCATGAGATTTTATCAGTTTAGCTTGTTCCTCTAGCCAAGATTGGCTCACTATATCTGCTTCTTCAAAATAATCTTCTTGTGGGAACTCTCTCTCTTCATCGAGTTGAGGTTTTTCTTGGAAATTGGCCATTAATTCATCTATTCTAGCATGGAGTCTTTTGATCGCTAAGGCATCAAGAAATTGTTGCTCAGCTATTTGCCTTATCATAATGTTCCGTTGCTCGGCTGCTTGCCTCATCATATCCATAATATGAGCCACGCATTCCATATCCTCCACTTCCTTGGTCCTATAAAACTCATAAACATTATTAGAATTATTATAATAAGAGCTCTATGAAGGATAACAAGAATTAGGACAGTCATCCCAATGGCCACCTTGACAACTACACACATTATACAAATTCCACTCACAATATTGAGATGCACAATTTTGCCCTAAGTGTGGTCCTCCACAATATGGACATGGATCACCATATTAAGAATAACCAATATTCGACCAATTCTTATTCCAAGATGACATATCAACAAAGATAGTAAATATCAAACTAAGATAAAAATTTAAAAACTTGAATAGACCAAGAGTACAAATCAAATATAGTAGACTAGTTAATTTCTAAGTCCCCGGCAATGGCGCCAAAAACTTGTTGCTCCCAAACGCACACACAAGTATACTTACTCGACAAGTAATATAGGATTGTAAGTATAGATATCGTACCCAGAGGGACTTGTGATTAACTATCAACTAAATTAAACCAAACAATTAATCCATTCTAGCGAATCCTAGCGTATGAATATTTAACTAAAATTAATCTAGAGTAACAAATTAAGAGATTAAAGAAAACAACGACAAGCTTAAAGACGAATTCAATGTAAGGGAATGGATTAGCTAACAATCCCATTGAGTTTTCCACTTAAATAGTATAATTAATTTATCTAATTTATTGATTGACGGGGTTAATATTGTTCGTAGCCTTCTCCCGAAGTACAACTAGCCTATTCAAGCTAACTTAACGCCTATATTCCTATGGAATTAGAATTAACAAGAACGCATTTATAATTACCATATAACAACCAAGCGAGGCAATTAGGTATATTCCTATCTAACCGCAAATCCGCCCCCTCCCCCCCCCCCCACACAGTTAAGATCTTGCTCTACTCAATCTTATATGCAATCTAGAATTCCCTCTTCCGCGTTCAATCCTAGATTCGTAGATAGTATTCAATTGTTTATCAAGAAATCAAATAATTAAGAGCAAGATTGAATAAATAAACAAATATGATAAAATATAAGAACAATTCAAGCTTCAAACTATAACGTTCATGTAGCACCCCACAACTCTAGAACTAATAAACTATGAAACTAAAAGAATAGAAGAGAAGAAAAACTAGTTAGAAGCCTCCTCCAAGCATAGTGTGTGTTCCTCCACGTGAATTGTTCTTCAAAGTATGTTAGATCTCCTCCAAATTAGGTTTAAAACCCCTTTTATATGAGTTGGAACCATGTAGCGCCAAAATAACCTTATCTCGTGCGAAGAAGGAAAAAAATCCCGTACTCAGTGTCCAGGCCAGTGCCAACGCTGGTCCTAGCGCTGAAAACATAATGGTTTTCACGTTCAATTCCTTTTCTCTTTATTTTGAATTATACATTCTCTTTTTTTGTCTCCATTTGGGGGGGACAAACAGCAAAGGGTGTCCCCCTTTGTCCTTTCGTACTTAATTGTTTTATTTTCCTTTATTTTTCTTCCATGTTTTATTCAATGGTTCTCCAAATCTCTTCATATTTATACTGCTTTATCCTACACAATTAAATTAAGTATAAAGTACTATAATTAATACTTAAAAGATGATTCAAAAGTACTAGAACATGAGGCAACAATGAAAAAATACATGCTTTATTTGCTGATCATCAATAGATTCTCCAACTCATGTGCAAGTGTCTAGTAGAGTCATGTTGATCGGTATGATGACGTCCATACATGACATTTATGACATATTTCCATCTTTCTTTCCTTATCGTGCAACATCGATTGAGCTTTAAGTGTAATCCTTTGAACTCCTTTCACGCATTTGTATGCACACATGAGCGCTCGGTATCAGTTGCGCATGGACGGCTTGTAATTTCATGGATGAGGTATGATATGGGATTTCAGTATGTTGATGATAGGCCAGTCTTAAGGACTTGAGTTCGGTTTTTTACTACAGCTTGAGCACTGAGAGGTTGATTGTATTAACACATACTTTTGGATTTATATGTCCGGTAGTGTCCCTGTTAGTGGAATTTTTGGCTGGATTGCTACGTGATGAGTATGATGTGACTGTGAGATGTGTTCATATGGTTTGAACGTGACATTTAGAAGGGGATATTGGGTACTTGATTTCTTTCTATCTTTATTCGACGTCTAGTCTCGAGTTATGGGCGTGTTGAAGGATCTTTCATGTTGTTTAGTTGTAGACCGAAGTAAGTTTTCAATGTCGTGATATGATTTCAGACTTAAGAATATTAAGCGATTGCGTAATAGTTATGACTATGGAATGGAATAGAGAGATGTCAGTGTGAGGCAAAACAGGTGGGTTATCTCCTGCGGGGTGTCCTGCAGTTTGTGTGATCCCTAAGTTATTTTGTAGCGAGTTCTCTTTGGCCAGTAAATTATACATGTTGAAATTTGAGTTTGGATTACTTATGAGAGTTGGCTTGATTGTTACAAAGGCAAATGCGAGATTTGCAAATGATTGGAGATATTAGATGGTTTGTGTTTCATGAGCTTGTGGAGGAGTTAGTGGAATCTCACTGTGGTATTCTGGAAGTAATAGAGTATGGGCATCATGCATTAATGTGTGTTTTGATCTATGGTTATGAGCCAAGTGGGGGAGTCTGCTATTGCTAAGTTGATTGCACGGCTAAATGTTGTATTGGTTTTAGTTTAAGGTATACTTGTAAATAAGTTATGTTCTGCAGAGAGTGAGATCGAGCAAAGAAATTTTTGGATACGGGTTGTATTATACTTTATGAGGATATGGGAAACGTGTAATAATTGAGTTGTTATGCATAAAAAATGTAGTGTGCATAAAGTGGGGTCTCGCTCGGTTGCTTAGAGATTTGGATTACTTCTCATGGTGTTGGTGTTCTAATGGGGCACAGGTCGTTCGGTCCATTTGGTCAGTTTAGTTGAGATTTAAGCAGAGTGGAAGACTCTTGGGAATGGTCTTAATGGATTTAATATTTAAATATAGAAATTGGAATTTTTTAGGATTTGTATATGGCTAGGGTCATGGATTTTTCATTGGATGGTGTCGAGACTCGCAGTATTTCTATAACATTATGGATTCTACATTTAATATCAGGAAGGTAAGACGAACAACGTTAAATTCACAGAAGGTCTCTTTAAAGTGGGTTTCTCGGTTGTGGTACTTTTGGGGTGCTTAAGAGAGCAGTCAGCGGCTTATTAGCCTTAGGGTGGTGTGGTTTTATGATAGGGTCTTGTGTGGTGAGTCTTGATTGAGGATTGTGGTATTATGGCATGGAGAAGTATCAATTTGAAGGTAATTTAGAAGGAACTTCGTGAATTACGACAGGTTTGTAGTAGGTTGATCGGCACAGTAATGGATATAATCGGTTCCTTAGGTACTTATGACGTGGCTAGTCTCTACATGTGTTTTGTGGCAAGAATCTTGGGTTTTGATGTTCCTTGCAGCTTGGTTGAGTTAGAGGGATTCAATCCTTACTATTTGGTTATGTGCAAATGGGATTCGGAGAGTTCTTGATGGTTTCTATCACATTTAGAGATGTATATTTCCTACTGGTGTGAGGATGCAAGTGATGTATAGTGATTTTCTCCTGGATGGGGTCAAATGGAAAGCTCTTGGCTAATTAAGTATGTAGCTGCTTGTGACTCGGAGTGGATTATGAAGTTCTCATAATCTTCATATGATCACATGGCATATGTCGTATGTTGTGTAAGATTGAGATTTGCATGTGTAAGGCCACGGTTCAATTTTGAATGGAAGGACATGAATTCTTAGGCAGCATGGACGATCTAAGATAACTAGATAAATGATATTAAATAGTAGATATGGCTTGATGAGTGTGTAAGTTTCAGAAGGGACACTGTGTTTTGATTTATGGATACTTTATTGGTATTGCGGCACTCTCCTGGTTGATTGACTTCTGATGTCTAAATTTTTCTTTGTGGCACAGAAGAATTTTAGAAGTATTCCTCGTGGGATGATCGTATATGAGAGATATGTCAGATATTCGAGCGGGGGAGTGGGGTCAGATACGGTGATCCGTGTGCTCTATGGATTTGGAGATTGGGAGTTCTCATGAGTAGATTGTTTCGTGGTTATGGACTATGAAAATGTGGCCAAAGCTAGTCAGAGGATGGATGTGTTATGGGTAAGTCATTATGGATCTTTGGAGGGTCGTTTATCTATTTGTGGATGACCAGAGTTGATTTGTGGGTCCATCGGTAGGCCCAATTAGGATGTGTATTCTATACTAGGTCAGATTAGTTAGCTCCATACTGCTATTATTGAGGGATGTGCCATTCAGTTATTGCCGAGCTTATTCGTGTTCTGAAGTGATTTGTGAGTTACTCTTCTATGCTACGAGAGGCTATGATTTGTTTGTTATATTCACATATGGTGCGGTTCTATTTTGGCTTTATAATGAAATTTGAGTGAGATGAGTATTTGGGTACTACATAATTGATTGTGCGTTGGCTATGTTCTTTTCGGATTGTAGTATCTTGATATTTGCTCTCCGTTGTTATGGTAATGCATTTTGGGTATTTGATGTCGGATCTCGCATGGTTATTGGTTTTGATCAAGGCGACTCGAGGTATGTAATATGGACCATCATTTGAATGGGGTCATGCATTGCGGCAGAGTTATGTTGAATATGATCTTTTGTGTTAGATTCGTGTGTTTTGGTTCTACGGTGTGGAAAAGGCTCTTTGCATAGCGTTGTAATGGTACTTGTTAAGATGGCGGGACAGTTCTCTTGTTTGAGTCATTTTCATGATTGAGTACATTTGAAATATTGCTAATTGGTACATAGGTTGCACGGGAAGTGTTTTTAGATTATATTGATGTATCATGCAGCTAGAGTGGACGGGTTGGATGAGATGAGGTCATTGGACCTAGAATGGATACTATCGAATTTGATTGTGGTGTATTTGGAAGGATAATATCAAAAGTCGACTTAGAAATCTGCTATAATTCTTGTCGGAGGAGAGGGAGCTCCACAACCTGTTGATTTGGTGAATGGTTTGAGTTTGTGCGTGTTTCTTTCATCATTGGCAGTGGATAAAGGTGTTAGAATAAGGCTTTGTCTGATAATAGGTTTGTTACCCACATTAGATTATTTGGAGCAGCTACTGTGATTAGAAGATATCGCTATGAGTATTTGAGTTATCCGGTATATCATGTGATTACATATTGGGTCATGGTGAAGACTTGATACAGCTTATTCAGACTTGTACATTGTGTATATGTAAGAATCTGATCTTATAAAAATTCTGGATGTGGGAAATTGGATTCTAAGGCTTATGGGTTAAGGTTGGAGTAGTAATTTTTAGTTATGTTGTGTTATTAGACCTATATGGGATAGCGTGATATGGAATCAACTCCGGGTATGTGCATGGTAAGGTTACACAGAGATTTGATAGCTTTTGGAACAACTCTTGGCACATTCCAGGACGAACGTATGTTTATGTAGGGGAGGATGTAACAACCCGACCGGTCATTTTGAGCATTTGAACTTTGCTCGGTTGTTTGAGGGCATGCATAGCTCTGTATGAAGTATTATGACTTATGTGAATCGGCGGTTTTGGTTTTGAGGTTATTTGGAATGGATTTGGAAGAATAATTCTTAGCTAGAAGCCTAAAATTTGAAAGGGTTGACCAAGTTTGACTTGATTTCTAATGGTTCAGTTCGCTCTGTTGGGTGATTTTGTACTTAGTAGCGCGTCTGGATTGTGATTTGGAGGTCCGTAGTAGAGTTTGGCTTGAAATGCCGAAAGTAGGAATTTTGGAAAGTTTGACTGGGAGTGGAATTTTTTATATTGGGGTCGGATTCCGATTTCGGAAGTTGGAGCAGGTCGGTAATGTTCAATGTGACTCGTGTGCAAAATTTGAGGTCAATCAGACGTGATTTGTTAGGTTTCGACATCGGTCGTGAAAGTTGAAGTTTCAAGTTCATTAATTTTTGAATTGAGGTGTGATCCATCGTTTCGATATTGTTATGTTTGTTTTGAGGCCTCAAGTAGGTCCGTGTTATGTTATGGGACTTGTTGATATATTTGGATGTGGTCCCGAGGTGCTCGGGCGTGTTTCAGATTAATTTCGGATCATTTTCTTCATATTTCCATTGCCGAGGAGTAGTTGCTTTTAGTATAACCGCACATGTGGCTGGTTTGTGTAGGTGCGATGGTTGAAGAAGCATTAGTGGAGTCATAGAAGCGAGAAGAGGCTGGGTGAGGGATACCGCAGAAGTGGATTTTTGTAGCGCACTTGCGTGCTCGCAGATGCGAGATTTGGATTCGAACGTGTATAAGGCTTCGCAGAAGCGGAATTTGACATCCGCATGTGCGGGGATTTCTGGGCAAGGCTATTTTCGCAGAAGCAAAGCTTTTATCGTAGATGTAGTGGTCGCAAATGCGACTATTTGTCCGCAAATACAGAAAGTGCCAGGCAGAAGCTATAAAAATCGAGGGTTTTATTTTTTTTCATATTTTGAGATGTGGAACTCGGATTGAGGCAATTTTTGGAGTAATTTTTATCACAAGGATTGGGATAAGTATTACACACTTTGATTTGATCTTATTCCATAAATCTACCATCATTTTTGGCAATTGATTGGTGAATTTTAAAGAGAAATGGGAGGTTTTGGCCTAAAGCTTCATAATGTGAATTTTTGAGTTTTGAACATCGATTCGGAGTCGGATTTGAGTGAAACTAGTATGGTTGGACTCGTAATTGAATGAGTTGTAGGACTTTTTGAGTTTTTTTAGGTTTCAAGGTATGGGCCCAGGTGTATTTTTGGTCGGACGTGGGATTTGAGGTAGGATTCGATTTTTATCATTTGGAATTGTTTCCTTGGGCTTTATTTGATGTATTTGAGTTGTTTTTGGATAGTTTTGAGACATTCAAAGGTTGCTACGTGCGTGATGGCATTTTTGGAGCATTGCTTGATATGCTCAGTAATGGAATTGGCTTGTTCAAGGTAAGTATCTCTTCTAAACTTAGTGCTAAGGGTTTGAAACATTGAATCACCTGCTATGTGATTGATGATAAGGTGACGCACATGCTAGGTGACAGGCATGTGGGCGCACACCCGGTGAATTGTGACTTTGTTGTTTTCATTGCACTACTTAGTTGCCCTATTTTGTTGATACTAGTGTTTTCACCTTGTGATTAGGTAACAGAGCAGTCAATCATGCTAGATATCATGTTTAGACTTTATGCTGATATTGATAGGACCCATAGTTGTTATTTCTTACTGTCATCTAATTGATTTCATGGATAGTTCGTACTCATTCATATTCATGCATTCATATCATATCTCAGTCTCAGTTGTTGTTTATTGATACATCATGTCATTGTTGTGGGGGTAGTTTCATGACATTGTGAGCCCGTGAGTGAGACTGGAAAGATTGATGACTAAGTGAGACGGAGAGCCTGACTATGAGTGAGAGTTATGGGATCGAATTGCACGTCGCAGTATGTTATATTGATTTATGCCTGGATCTGGCTTATGATAGCGCTTCGGCTGTAGGAGCCCCTCCGGAGTCTGTACACATTCCCAGTGAGCGTGGTTGATTATATTGAGGCATGGATCTTCCCTTGACATGGACCTTGTCTGAAGCATTTATATAATAGGAGATGGATCTTCTCCATGGGGCCGGATTTGCGTTCCTCGATACTGAGTAACTGATGGTCAGTGATGTATATATTCTAGGATGGATCTTTCCTGGGCTGTACATGCTATATACAGTACCGAGTGGTTGACCATGATAAGTGAAAAGCGTGACATAGTGAGATTGAGTACTCTGAGAGTGTGAGTACATGATTCATCTCAGAGATACATGGCGTTGGCATGCACACATGACATACAGGCATAGAGATGCCTTTTTCCTCATGCTGTAAGATATCACATCATTCATGACTTTTTACAAACATTGATATGTGGGCTTATAGAGGTATTTCACACTTGCTATCTGAAAAGAAAATGAAACATCTAATTTATTGTGGAAAGGATTTTTGGAAATATTTCTAGTTTTTAAACTATCTCATATTTTACGGCGATTTCGGTGAAGGATTTGAGTTTTCACTCATATTCTTGAAAAGCGGAACTATTTTTGGAAAAAATATGAAAAAGCCGAGCATTTTTATCTCTGAGTTACTTCCTTATTTATATATTGTACATTGTTATCAAATGGTATTGGTTATTGGTGTAGGACCCGACTTATGTTCCAGCTTGTCACTGCTTTCAACCTGAGGTTAGATTTGTTACTTACTCAGTACATGGGGTCGGTTGTGGTTGTTGAGGTTGATGTGTTCGATGGGGGCTAGATTTGAAGATGCACATGCGTTCCTGTTGTAGCTTCCTTGTTCATGGTAGCCTTAGATTTATAATACTTTGTTTATGTACTTTTCAAATAGAAGATGTATTTCCTTCATATCAGCTTTGTCAACTCTATTCTTAGAAGCTCATAATTTTTACTACCAGTCCTTGGGAAATATATAAGATTCAGATGATTTTCTTTGATTTTGTTGTGTTAAATATTATTGAAATTGAATAGTTATTAGTTGGCTTACCTAGCAGGGTGGGTTAGGTGCCATCATGACTAGTGGATTTTTGGATCGTGACAATTGTCCGTCCAACTGGGGGTGGAATGTTGTACTCAATTCAACCTGTGTTTCCAACTCTCGCTATACAACTCTCCAAAACTGCGATATGGATTGCATGCCTCGATCAGAAATAATGGATATCGGTACACCGTAAAGACGAAAAATGTAGTGAGAGGGGGTTCACATGTCTTCTTGCTACAAAGCAATTGACGTAGGTGAATCCCCGCCCAAAGGTAGGAATCTCTTTGAATTTGTCTCTGCGATTGGTCTTTCATAGATCTCAACCAACCGCTCTGATGAATAGGTAGTCACAACCGAAATAAAATATGCGGACTTAGTTAACCGGTCAACAATCACCAAATAGCATCAAATTTCTTCAAAGTTTGTGGGAGTCCAACAACAAAGTCCATAGTTATACGCTCCCATTTCCACTCAGGGATCTCACAATTTTGAAGTAAACCGTCTGGCCTCTGATGCTCATACTTCACCTGCTGACAGTTCAAGCACCGAGCCACATACTCCACTATATCTTTCTTCATTCTCTTCCACAAGTGCTTCCTCAAGTCCTGATACATCTTTGTGGCACCCGGATGAATGGAATACCGCGAACTATGGGCCTCCTCAAGAATCAACTCATGTAACCCATCCATATTAGGCATACAAATCTGACCCTGCATCTGCAACAACCCATCATCTCTAATTGAAACCTCATTGGCATCATCGTGATATACCGTGCTATTAAGTACAAGAAAATAGGGGTCATCATACTAACGCTTGCTGATGCAATAATATAAAGAAGACCGAGAAACCATGCAACCTAGATCCGACTAGGCCCTAAATATCTAACCTCACGAACTGATTGGCCAAGGCCAGAACATCTAATACAAGCGATCTCTCACCAAATAGGAATATATACAAGGCTACCCATATTCACCGCCTTTTTACTCAAGGCATCAACCACCACATTGGCCTTTCTAGGATGATATAAAATGGTAATATCATAGTTTTTTAACAGCTCCAACCATCTCCACAGTCTCAAATTTAGATCATTTTGCTTGAATAAGTGTTATAGACTTCGATGATCTGTAAATACCTCACAATACACGCAGTAAAGGTAATTCTTCCAAATCTTCAATATATGAACAATGGCTGCCAACTCTAAATCATGAACATAGTAGTTCTTCTCATAGGGATTCAACTGGTGTGATGCATAGATATTGCTCGGGCATTGGTCATCCCAAAAGACATCACAAGGAACTCGTAGCAACCATAGTGGGTCCGGAATGCTATCTTCAGGATATCAGAATCCTGAATATTCAATACCTAGACCTCAAATCAATCTTAGAGAACACTCTAGCTCCTTGAAGCTGGTCAAATTAGACATCAATGCGCATCAGTCAGTATTTGTTCTTAATTATAGCTTTGTTCAAATGCCTATAATGAATGTATATCCATATAGTACTGTCCTTTTTCTTCACAAACAAAACTGGTGCACCCCAAGGAGACACATATGACTAATGAACCCCTTATTAAGAAGCTCCCTGAAGTTGCTATTTCAATTCCTTCAACTCCGTTGGTGCCATACGATACAGCGGAATAGAAATAGGCGAAGTGTCCAACACCAAGTCAATACCAAAATTATTGTTCCTATCAGGTGGCATGCTTGGCAGATCTATAGGAAACACATCTAGAAAGTCTCACACTAACGGAATAGAATCAATGGTAGGAGTATCACTACCAACATCCCTCACAAAGGCTAAATATGCCAAGCATCTCTTCCTAACCATCTCTTGGGCCTTCAAATATGAAATCACTCTACTAGGAACATAGTCCAAAGAACCTCTCCACTCAATCCTACACAATCCCGGTATCGCCAACGTCACGATCTTAGTGTGACAATATAGAATAGTATGACATGGGGACAACCAATATATGCCTAGAATTGCATCAAAATTAATTATACTAAGCACTAAAAGATCAACTCTCATCTTTAATCCTCCAATAGTCACCACACACGATTGACACATACGACCATAATAATAAAGCTACCTACCGGCGTAGATACATGAACCTACGTAATTAAGGACTCACGAGACATATCCAAATAATGAGAAAAATACGATAATGTACATGAATAAATGGAACTAGGGTCAAATAATATGGAAGCATCCCTGTGGTACATTGAAACCACGCATGTGATCACTGCATCTGAAGGAATGGCCTCTTGTCTGGTGGTAAAAGCATAGCCTCGCGCCTAACCACCAACTGATCAGCCTCCCCCTCTAGGGTGACCTTGAGCTACCTAAGTCCCACCCCGAGCTGGCTGGGTGGGTAGTGAAGTAACTTGTGCGGAAGTCATAACCTGACCTCTCTGCTAAACTGGACCACCATAAGACGAGGACAATACCTCCTCACATGCCCCGACTCTCTACATTCGAAGTAACTTTGATCCGTCAGTGGCGATAGGGACTGAAACGAACCCAGATAACAAAAATAACCACTAGAAATACCTGGTACAGATGAACCCTAAACTAATGGAGCACGACATGAACTCTGAGCTAGGATGGAACTGAAAGATGATTGACCTGAATGAGCATTGTATGAACCATGGCTAGCTGATGCTCCATGATGAACAGGACGAGCCGTTTGAGCAGGCCTATAAGGATGACCCCGGTTGTGGTAGGGTTGTCCTTTAGATGAGGCACTGCTGAAACTACCCGATCTATGAGGCCTCTTGTCCACACACTCCTCATGCTCCTGACTGTGAAACTGCTCTAGGCGTCTGGAAATATCAACTACTTCACCAAACCTCGTACCTGATGCAATATCCCGAGTCATAATGAAATGTATTCCATAGTTGAGGCCATTAATGAACCTCCTAATTTTCTCCCTCTCAGTGGGAACTAACCATATCGCATAACGAGCGAACTCTAAAAATCTCATCTTGTACTGGGTTACTGACATACCCTCCTACGTAGCTACTTAAACTGCCTACGCAACTCCTTCCTGCGAGTTTATGGAAAAAACTTCTCTAAGAAGAGAACTGAGAACTCATGCCACATAAGTTGTGCAGCACCGGTTGGCCCGCTCAATTCATAGGCCTCCCACCATCTGTAGGCTAGCCCCGTCAGTTGAAAAGTAGTGAATGAAATCTTACTGGTCTCCAAAATACCTACCATGTGAAGGATCCGTTGGCACCTGTCTATAAATTCTTGAGCATTCTTTGACTCAGCCCTACTGAACTCTAGAGACTTAAGCCTCCCAAATCGCTCTATTACTCCTCATCACTCATAGGTACAACTTGGGCCCGAGCAACTGCGACCGACTGGGCTGGTAATACCCCCCGATGTTGAGAGTCCCTGAACTACCTACTCTAGTTTACGGGCCGTGGGAGTTGGAGCACCTACCCCGGCCCGAGAAGTGGTCGGTGCGGCCGAAACTAAATGCGCCTGAGCAAAGGTAGTGCATACAGTCAATATTTGGGCCAAAGCCTCTTGAAGGCTTGGAATCATAATGGGCACAACTGGTGCCTGAGCTAGTCCCACAGGTTCAACCCCATCTAGTATCTGCTCCTTTGCTGGAGCAACTGTTGGCTCTACAGGTGATGATCTAGCTGCAATACTAGTTGTACCTCGGCCTCTACTGCAGCCCTAACCTCTTACGCCCTTAGCTGGTGGTACTAGTCATCGTCTGCCCGATCTGGCCACACGTGTCCTCATCATCTATGAGAGAATAGAAGAATATAAGTTCAGTTTCCAGAATTAACAAATCCGCACTACAAAAATACAAGAAAGTGAAGTTTCCTAATGATTCGATAACCTCTCGAAGATAGGTACAGATACCTCTATACCGATCCGCAAGACTTTACTAAACATGCTCATGACTCGTGAGACCTAAGTAACCTACTGCTCTGATACCAACTTATCACGACCCAAAATCTCAAATTATTATGATGGCGCCTAACATATTACCAAGCAAGCCAATAATCACATAACAACTATGCATTTGAATTAAAATATTATTTAATAAGTTTAATAGTGGAAGTCTCATAAATAACTAATAAAAACATTTGTAACTCAGCTACAACTATCCCAAATTCCTGGTGTCACCGAGTACATGAGTTACTAATCTCAATATAATCTAAATCTCTAGTACAACTATATAAGAAAATTGAACAGCAACAAATAAAAATAAAAGGAAGGAGAGTCAAGATCTGTGGGCATCACAGCAGCTACCTCGAAGTCTCCGAGAAGGTGCTAGCACCAGATCTAGCGATCACCGCTTCCAGATGTAACTGAATCTTCAAAGAAAATGCATAGTGTAGTATGAGTACAACCAACCAAATATAGTCAATGAGTAATAGGACTAACCTTGGGCTGAAAGTAGTGACAAACTCAGAAAGATAGAGTCCAAATCAAAATAATGAGAACACAAATATAACAAGATAACACAGTAATAACTAAGAGAAACATCCATATTCAACTCGTGCACAATTCATAAATTTAGGCATGCTTTCAAGTTCAACAGTTTAAGCTCAACACTGATAAAAATATGCCAAGTAAAGCTAGCATAAGGAATGTTACATCTCTATGCCTACATGTAAAATGTAATGTATTATTGTGATAATCCCAAGTACTCACTCTCTCAAAGTACTCAATATGTCTAACTCATTTATTACTCATCACCAAAATCACTCAGCAATATACGGGTGCCTAGCATCAATGCCTCTCACTAAAGCACGTGTGTACAAACCACTATGCATGCGCTCGCTACTGGTATGAAGAATCCGAAGGGGAGAATCCTGCCCAAGCACTAATATAAAGCCTATAAGGCATGATGCGGCGTGCAGCCTGATCCAAAATAATAAATAAGCCAATAAGGCCTGCTGAGGCGTTCACCCCGATCCACAATATAACTCATAATCCGGCTCTCAGGATCTAACTTAGTCATTAATCTCTCTAGTCTCACGGACTCACAAAATCTCATACCACTCAGCCCAAACAATGATGACATATTGTAAGAGTAAATGATAACAGAGATAGAGATATGATATGAAAATGAATAAATATGACTGAGTACGTAATTGCGACTTAAGAAAATAACTCAACGGCAGTAATGACCTCAGTGGGTCCTAACATAATAAGCACGTAGCCTAAACATGATTTCTAACATGAATTACAACTCAATGACTCTAACACGTAGGAATTACATGGATAAAACAAGACTAGATAACTTCATAGTCATAATCACCATGGTGCACGCCCACACGCCTGTCATCTAGCATATGCGTGATCCCAACACAAACCATATAACACATATTCCAGGGACTAATGTAATCTCAATTTAGAAGTTTATCTTTCCTCAAAGTGCGCAACTCAATGCTTCAATCAACCCTTGCCTCACGAATCGGCCTCCGAACAACTCGAATCTAGTCATAAGTAACTTAATATAATCAATACAAGCAATAGGATTTGATTCCATACGATAAAGCTAAGTTCTTTAACAAAATTCAAAAAGTCAACCCTGAGCCCGCGATTCGGAACCTAACAAAATTCACAAAATTTGAATACCCATCCAATAACGAGTCCAAGCATACTAAAATCCAAATTTTGACCATAAATCGACCCCTCAAATCTCCAAAATCTTACTCTCCAATCCCTAGTCCAAAATCCCCTAAATTTCACCTTAAGAATACATAATTTAGGTGTAAATATTGATTGATATTCACTATTATTTGTCAAATGTGATTAAAAGTTGCTTAAATCTTGATTTGTAGTGAAATCCCTTACACAAATTTCCCATAGCCGAGCTCTAAAATTCAAAATATGAAATAACACTCTAACCCAGAATTTGGGGTTTTAAATCTGCCTAGGTCGCCTCATACGCAAACGCGAAAACTGTCTCGCATTCGCGAAGCACAAATTTTCTCAGCTGAAAGTTCCTCTTACGCGAACGTGAAATCCCAATCGCGAACACGATGAATAAGACCATATTGCCCGCGATCGCGGTCCTGACCACGCGTTCACGATGAACAAGTTACTTGTCGCCCTGGGCCTGACCTCCCTTCTTCGCAAACACGACCTACTTCACGAGCTTGCGATGCACAATTTCCTAGAACCTTTGTGAATGCGTCCCCTTTCTCACCAACGTGAAGCACAACCTTCACCGGTCTCCTAAAGACTCTTCGCCATCACGAGACCTCCCTCTCGAACGCATATAAGAAAACCAGATACAACAACTTCAGCAGTCCAACAAGTCCAAAATGAGCCGAACATGATCCGAATCGAAGCCTCGGGGACCCATCCAAACATACTAACAGGTCCTAAACACGATACGAACTTAGTCGAAGACTCAAATCATATCAAACAATATCGAAACATGAATCTCACCCCAATTCAAGCCTAATGAACTATTGATCTTCCAACTACTAAAACCAATGCTGAAACCTATCAAACCAATTCCGATTGACCTTAAATTTTACACAAAAGTCATAAATAGCATAACAGACCTATTCTATTTTTCGAAACATAAATATGAGCTCGATATCAATAAAGTCAACTCTCGATCAAATTTTTGAACTTTTTAACTTTCACCAATTTTAGCAAAAACAACCTACACACCTCCAAATCAATATCTGGACATACTCCTTAGTACAAAATCACCATACAAAGCTGTTGAAACCATCAAAACTCCATTCTAGAGTCGTATGCTCATAAGTCAATATCCGGTCAACTATTGCAACTTAAGTTTCCAACCTTGGGACTGACTGTACCAATTCATTCCAAAATATCTCCAGAACCAAACTACCACCCCGACAAGTCATATAATAACAATTGAACATAAAATAAGTAGTAAATTGGAAAACATGACTACAATACTCAAAATGACCGGCCGGGTCGTTACATCTCCATAACTCAACTATATCACTTACATACTAGACATTGTCTGTAATTTCCTTCGCTAAGGAGTTCAGAATTCATGAGGTCATGTCATCGCACCTTTCCGATACTCGATATTTTGATGAGTTTGGATCTGGCCTGTTGCATTCTCCATTAATTAACCATAACTTATTCTTCATTGATAGGGCTTGCATTACACATCTTCCCCATGAATAATACGCAAAGACATTGGAAGGCACAGGTGCTAACTTTGAGCCAAGATTATCAGATGGATGAATATAAAAGGGACTACTGATGTCAACAATTAGTCAATTGGTCGAATCAATCACAAATTGTGTGGACTGTTCATCATCGTCAATGATAGTCATTATCGAAATAATTCAATTTTCTCAAAAATTAAAGGAATGAAAGATGTAATCAAATCGACTACAAATTTAGAATCCAAAGAGTTGGCTATGGATAGAAAATTCAACATCGGTAGATACACAATGATTCAAATTATACACAAATTGAAACATGCATTTGCGAATTTAATCAAATTGTAGAATGAACTTTCGAAAACGAACACAATCAAGAGGATGAATTGAAAGATGTAAGCAGCTCTGATACCATATTAAATTTCTCAATGAAACAGTAATTTGAGATCAAGATGATCTCTAATAGAGATGTGGATTTGAACCTTACACCATTAGTGTGAAAGAGAGAAAGAGAGCAAGAGGAAATGAAGCTTCTGGAATCATAAATCTGATTAAACTCTAAGTGGAAATACCACAATATACATGAGAGTGTAAGGAAATGAAAATATATGACTAACTGCTAATGAGATGGCTACAACTGACATCTTCCAACTAACAGTTAACTAACTAACATGGAGACTAAATTACATAATTATTCTCAACATGTTATTACCTAAGTTTGCCAATTCTAGTTCGCTCCGTATAATTGTTGGTGTAACTCGTGTTTTTTACTAACTTAACTAAATAATCCAAGTGTAGTGTCTACAAATTAAATAAAACTTCTTACACTTAAAGTCTTGTCCCACCTTTTTAGTAGGTACGTCCAGTGACAGTGAGCCTCATGGATGAAATTTTAACTTGTTCTAGTTGTTTTCTTGAGCCTCCACCCAACACCCTCTCTAAATGGTGGCCCAATATTTTATTTCTCTTATGTTGGGTATGATCGCCTTATATTTTGATACTCGTACATGATCCATATAATCTAGTGGATATTGCATTATTAGTATTTTGGGTCGTACAATTTACGACATCTCATGATGAGACCTAATTGGTTTTATTGTCTTCAGACTATTTTAATTACATTAGTTTTTCAATACGTGTGTTGCATGTGTATGCCAAGTGAAGTAATGTCTAATTTTATAAAATAATATTATTATTATTAATATAAAGTTTTTGGGTAAATAGTTATACATGAAAGAATAAAGTACAAGTTTCTATGAATAATGATGTTGGGCATATTTTCATATATTTCGATATTAATTTGCGCATTTTTACCATTCTTTGATTATACTTGATTATTTACTCTACAGGAAGTTCGATAGAGGTCTTTGCACAGATTGCAAGGTCTACCTGAGTGAGAACCTCTTGACCCTTTATAGGCTCCTCGTCATGGACCTTGAGATAACAAGGAAGAGGAGGAAGAGGGTGATGTATGGCTAACATGGGATAAAATGGGGAGCCTTGATGAAAGCTAAAGCGCAGTAGTTAGGTGTCAAGCTGGTGACTATGTAGACTTGGAGGAGTAGTAGGGACGCAAGCGCTATGTGGATCAGGACTGTGCAGTACATTAGTGAAGTCGCGAGAGAGGTATTAGGGGTCTCAAAGGGATACTCTTGTGGTCACTGTCGACGCCCCCTTTTTCCTAAAGCAGAATCGGGTTCACGACATTCGGGAAGACCACTCTTTTCCCACTTTGGGAATTGGGTTTTTTGAGAGTTTGGAGAGTCATCACCTAATGATTATAGTATATTAGGATACTTTTTAGAAGAAAAAAAGAAGATGAAAACCAGAGTTTTAGGTAAGGGCTTGAAATTATCTCGAGGGGAAGGTGTTAGGCACCCCTCAAGATCCACTAGTGTGGTTCTCGGCCATGCTACAATTGTGACTTTAAATGCAAGTGCAAATAAACAAGTACAAGAAGCACAAAAGGTTAAAAGAAATGCTGAATTTTAGAAATGAGCAGTTTGGTAAAAATGTGCAAATAGAGGGAAGAGGTCAAGTACTTAGTGTGAACAAACCGAAAATCATGCGAGAAACAGAAATTGAAATTGCAACGATTTTCAAAATTCAGAAAGAATTGTTAAACTAATAAAGAGGGAGGAGGGGGTCCTAGGTTTATACATTACATGGATCATTCGCACAACACTGGTACCCAATTGTACGCGGTGTTTTATCGTGTAATCATCATCTCCATGTCTACCCTTCCCACCCCGTTAAGGTATTAAAGCGTGGAACTGTATCGTTTACTTATCGCATGCTACTACCCGTCCCAATCCTATCAGTCCCGAGGTATTAAGACTTCTAATCCTAGAGGGGAAAGAAAGGGATGGAGGCCTTTATGGAGTTTAAAGGATAAAATTCTAGCTCGGCATTCAAAACAAGTATCAAATAAAAAGGTAGAACAAACAAGCAAACAAGGCTCAAATTAACCCCAGTCAAATAATCATTTAGTTTAGCATGCCTTGACAAATATTGATTTAGTCTTAGATTAAAATTAAACAACGAGCGGACTAGTTCAACGCATGCATTTAGACAGAAAGTCTGCATTAGGCAACTCGAATACAGTTGCCAGGGACTGACCCAATTAATTAATTAGCCAACCCTTTGTCTATGTGTTGAAATAAAACTAGGCGTAGGATCTATTAAT